>JAHLJS010000005.1:79628858-79916358 GCA_038502445.1 Eremochloa ophiuroides | reverse complement strand
TAGCAGCAGTGAAAATGCACTACTGCATGGCCTGAATGGCAATGTCAGGTATCAGAAAGATACATTCTGGCCATTGCCATTTCGATGCCATGCTATCATCCTTACCTGAATTATAAGATGCCTCCCTAGGAATTACATAGTAATAGTAGCTTAGCAATGCATGAAGCCCCACTTCAACTTATCTGATGCTACATTATATTGTTATGAATTTTTGTGCCAGTTCATGGGAGCATGATTGAAGGTGAACCAATTTTTTTACTCTCAGAAAAAAGAGAAGGATCCGAGTTGGTGATGGACTGATGCCTAGTAGCCTTTTGGGCTGGGCACCCAGTTGAGCGTGTGTGTAACATATGGATCATGTTGTTCAGGGATGCGCCATTGTCCTTCTTCTCCTAAAGAAAGTCAGCTCCTTGGTGCATGAAATTCGGTTCTCTCTTAAAGATATGAGATCAGGTGATGAGATGACAAGATGACGAATGCTGCTGATGAAGCATGCAAGATACCAACATCTGCAGTCACCATGGACATTGGACATGAGTATACTGACTAGTGACGACTTGTCGTGAACACATCCATCTCAAATCTGACCGTCAGTCTATACCTCCTTCTCATCATCCCATGACAGTATGACACACACAAGCAGGAGCAGCAGCTACAACAAAAGAGGGAGAAATGAAGAAAATGAAACAAAAATGGCGAAAAAATAAAGGAAAAGAAAAGCATGGAGGAAGAAAGAAGAAGAAGAAAAGGTAGCTTTTGTGGCTTCTCTTTACAGCTGAAAACCTCTCTCATCTCATGTGCACCTTTTCCGTGTATCATCAGACCATCCAAAAGCAGGAGGAAATTGTTCCGGACAAACTGTGAGGATCACAACCAAACAACCAACCGATAAGAAGATGGACGTCAGCATCCACCACTTCTGCAGTCTGCTCTGCTCAGGGCCTGTTAGTTAGACTAAAATTTAGTCACCAAAAGTTTAGCTGGGTAATGTTTGAAAACCAACTAGGGTTCAAACTTTCAGTGAAATTTTGTGATTTTTGGCAATTTTGCTGGCGTCCGACATTACGTATCACACTAGTACATATGTTTTGCTGCAAATATAAAATTTCAGGCTATTTTTTTTAAAAAAAAAACAGGAGTGGCAAGGAGCCTCTACTGTAAATTTATTAAATATAAAAAAGTGAACCCAGCCAGAAGAGTACGGAAAAACAGAACTGAGCTAGCGAAAAACCTCAAGCTATTGTTTATGTTGCAAATTCTTCTACTCAATAGATGGTTAGTCATAAATCATGTTAATATTTTGCTTAGGTCTATTTTTATAAAACAACGCACTTCATGTCTAAGTCTCTCTTTTTTGTATGCGTTAAATTTGATTGTTTTGGTGGTGGCCGAAAAATTTCTAGTCTCAAAATTTAAAACCCTGCCAACTATACTTTAGGTTAACCATACTTATGGATTATACTATCCTTTATGCGTGGGTGAGAGAAGAGAGTAAAGGTAGGTGCGAGGCATTTATGTGTTTCCACGTTGTGTGAGTTTTAAATCCGCTTTAGCTCATCTATCTCAACTAGTGAACTAAGAGCATATCTAACAGTAGCCCCTAAAACATATTTCCTATTTTTTATTTAGGGTGCTCCCCTCTATTTTCAAGGGCCTTTTTTTAGCTGAACTCTGGTAAGAGCCCCAAAACAGGCCCCCAAACTCATTCTAATAGAGAATGACAACTATGGCCCACTTGTCATAATCTTTTCTTATCTTCTCCCTACGAAAGAACTCGTCCATGCCACGCTACCGAGGAATCGCAGTCCAATCCAGTCGAGTGGGGCGGAGGGTGGTCGGGGAGGAGCGCGGTTGCCACATCTGGGAGGGCGGCGCAGGTGAAGTCGCAGCTAGCCTAGCGCCATGGCATGGCAGAGGCAAGTGATGGCGCTGACAGGTCATGGGAGGACCGCATGAGCTCCAAGCAGTGGTGGCGGAGGCAGGTGGCTCGCGGTGTGCCATGGTTGGTGGCGCTCAAGTCGTGGGAGGACCGGAGGAGGCCATGGATAGATCTGTTCACCCGTGGCGGAGGTAGGCGGCGGCACTAGCAGGTCACGAGAGGAGCTCAGGGCGGCCGTGGCAGAGGCAGGAGGCTCGCGCTCATGCCACGGACGGAGGGGAGGAGCTCCGGGCGGGCAACTGCGTCAGATTCGAGGAGAAGCGATCGCAGTCCAAGGAGGAGCGCACGGGATAGGAAACAGTGGATGGGGGCCATGGGGTGAGCCCCCATTCTTGTACATGAATGGGGTCTGGAGGGTGAATTTGGGGCCCACCCTAGATTGATTGTTCTAGTACGGCCCCTGTTGGAGTTACGAATTTAACTTGGGCACCCATATTTAGCTATGGAGTCAGGCCTCGCTACAGTTGCTCTAACAACTAGTTGAGGTTGAACTAAAGTGTAGTCCTTAGTTAGTTCGTCTAAATAAACCAATTAGAATTAAAATTTAGGTGACTAGCAAACATTAATTCAGTGTCTCCAAATAGGCCATTAATCCAGTTTGACCTCTGAATTGAGCCGACAGGCCCCAATTAATCACCGTCACTGTCAAAGTTCACAGGATGGCATGCAGGGAATGCAAATTCTGCAATGCCCTTTTCTCTACCATGCAAATAAAATCGACAAATCATGTTGGGATCGAAGAGATTTGGAATGTGATGGCGACCTGTTCAAGCCCACTAATTCCATCTTGCTTTCTAGTGTCAGTGCCCATAAACTGCAGTAGCAATTGGGGGCCTCTGACTGAGCACACCAACCTGTGCACTGCCCACTTATGGACCTTCGGTATATATACATTTATGCACCATCATAATATGATTTTTTTTTTGTAAATCGCAATCATCTGTCTCCACTTTACTAGATCCTACATATATGCAAAGATGCAATAAATTGAACAGAAAGGTTTGGTAGGGAGCATATGTGGTATAGTACTTGTGGATGCATACATGCATCCAGGTTGGCACTAATGCAGCTGATATAAAAAGAGTTCCACTCAGAATACCTAGATAAGGAAAATGCCACCCATGTATAGCTCTTATTAGATGCTCTTCTTTTCTGATAAAAATAAAAAGCCAATTCAGTGATAATTTAAAATGGCACTACGGCAGAGGCGTTCGGCAAGAGACCCCCTCTCTTCGATGCTTTTCATCCTCACAATGGATCCCCTCCAGCGACTTTTGGACCTAGCGACATAGCAAGGGGTCCAACCCCCTCTACCTTCTTCAGCTGCAAAATGGAGGATCTCCATGTACACGGACGACGCGATCATTTTTTATAAACCCCATTAAAAAAAACCTTGATGCGGTAAAAATAATCCTTCGGTCATTTGGCAACTCATTCAAACTACACATTAACCTCAAAAAAGCTACATCCGCCTGATCAAGCATGGCCAAGTGAACCTAGAACACGTTTGGCTCTGTTCGCTTCAACTTATAAGCGCTTATTTTTTACTTCTTTGCAGGCATAGAACAATATTTTTCTCTCACTAAGAAATCAACATAAGCTAAAATCAGCTTTTGGCTTCTTTCCTCATTTGATGGAGTCAGAGGCACTTTCCCCTATCGATACTTGGGTTTCTAGTTGTATACCAGAAAGATCCAAAAAATTCATGTGCAACATCTCATTGAAGTATTGGCTAGACATTCCCTCGATGGAAAGGAAGATGGTTGAACAGAGCAGGTTGTCTAACGCTAGTGTCCTCAACGCTCTCCTTGATGCCAACACTTCACGATGGTTCCGTTTGCGGGGCAAGGAAAAAATTGACAAAATTAGAAGATCCTTCTTACTGAAGGGTGAGGATAACACAAACGGCGGCCACTGCCTTGTCAAGATCTGGAGTGCCAGATCTGAAGAAAGCCACTGCCAAAGCCTCAACTATGATTCTAATTGGTGACGGCGCAAGGGCGGAAGGGCCCAATTCTGGCATGACAACTAGCTCGATGGGGAGGCCCTTAAAGACTTTGCCCCACACTGGTTCCATTTGGCGACTAGGAAGAATAGGTTAGTCCGAGATCCACAGCAATGCATGAACTCGCACCCTAAGGAATCAGATCACCACCACCGAGCATATAGAAGAATTTGTCTCCCTCTAGATTAGAATCCAATCCATCCATCTATATCCAAGCGTGCAGGACTCCATTGTGTGGCGTTGGATAGCCAACAGAGTTTATTCCACTCGCTCGGCTTACAGGATCCAATTCCAAGGCTCCTTCCCCTCCTAGATGAGTAGTCTCATTTGGAAGGCCAAGGCAGAAAATAAACGCAAGATGTTCACGTAGATCCTTGTGCAGGAAAAGATATTGATGACAAACTGGCTGCATCAAGATCGCTGCTTGTTGTGGGATGGCCCACTCAAAACGTGTGTTCACCTTTCCCTGCATTGCCCTTTCGCACCTGGTGGGAGGTGGCCTCAGCTAAGACTCAAGGGAAGAAAGAAGGCGCTTCAATGGATTGGTTATCTACACAATATGGAATATTTGGAAGGAAAGGAATAGGAGAATTTTTAATGATACCTAAGAATCGGTGTTACAAGTCGTCGCTAGAGTTAAAGAGGACATCGACAAAGGAAACGGGCCTTTGTAAGGGGAGAATAGTTAGCATGCATACGTTGTGTGGCTGAGTTTTTTTTTCCTATGGAGTCGCTGCTGAGTGCTTCGATGATGCCTACCTTGATGGCGGCCTCCTTTACATAAACTGTTTTCCTTTCCTTAATTGAATAGCAGAGCTCCTGCCATCTGTTTCAAAAAAGAAGGCACTATGAGCTTTTTCTCATCCGTGAGTATTCAAAAAACATAGTATTATTGCTAAAAAGAGGTTAACATTATTAGTTTGGTCCATGTATCGAATTACCACCTTTTCTCATGTAGTAGCTATCAGTTGGAGCCTTGCTAAAGCATAGACGGCATCATTCAGGAATAAACCCTTGGTTGTTGTAATGGGAGCAAAGCAAAATTCAGTTGGAGCAACAACGCTCATACAAATCTATGGACATCTTATGACCATGGCATCTCAATTTATCCGCTGTTCATCAATCTGCAGCTATGACAGCTACATTATGTAGAGCCAAAAACAGAAAGAATCTGCGGCGAAACTGAACTGAGAGACAGCAACGCCAAGCGTGCGTTTGGCTTCTCATCGTGACCAACATGAACTCGGCAAATCAGGGGAAAAAGATCGCTTTGGTTTTGTTGCATTCATCATGGAGTCCGACGAGCCTACAACGGATCCATCTTTATCGCAACATGCATTTCCCACAACCATGTGTTGCAACACAAGTTATCCAATGGTACATGTTTTATCAAGATTCGTGCAACATGTTCATGAACCAATGAGGTGAAGAGAGAGAAAAAAAGTTGGCAACATGTTTGGACACATGTCATAACATGATTGATGGGTGTTGCAACACATAGTTGTGGGATGGTGTTTTCTATCTTTATCGCAGCTCGCTAGCTCGCAGAAACGTACGAAACTCTCCCGGATCCATGCAGGATATCCGGATAAACGCCTGAAAGGATGCAGCATTCTTAGGTGGAATATCTTTAAGCACGCAAAAGCTCATTTACTTACATTAAGACTACTCGTTAATTAGTAGTATAAAGTTAACTTATCATACACACATACACTGTAAATAAATTGGAAAAAAAAACTTTATGCAGAAAAAAAGCTCGTGTTACTGACCATGGATGTTAATATACTAATAATACACATACTGGTTTGTGGAACAGAATAGATTGATACATCACCATCTTATTATCTGCTTTACGAATCGAGTAATTCCACCAAAGATGATTCATGATGATGCACGTACCAACTTGGATGTGGCGGTTTCTCAAACCAAACATCCCATGACCATGAGTTCTTGGACGATTGGCTTTGCTCTATCGTTTAAGTTTGTAGCCAGTGAAAATTGCATAGCACTATTTTAAACTAATAGAGTTTCAGAGCTTTCCATTCCAATCCATGGTGAATTAAAGTGCAATCAAGAGGAAGCTGTGTGCAATCATCCATAGAATTGTGGCATGCATTGGTGCTTTCTGATCGAGCTTAGCCACTCAGACATGCTCAGAAGAATGAAAACAAGGCGTGCACGAGTTAAATTCAGACTCACACTGCAATAACAAAATTAAACTAGACATGATACCAATTACGTGGCTCCTGCTGTCCTGCAGCCTCAAACGGAATAGGACGAAAGGCAACTTAGCCAATGATGAGTCTAAACATGGGCCGTACCAATAGGCCAAATATACAATATTTCAACACCAGCAAGATAGTGGGGCGAAGCTTTCAAGGTCGATCAGGGTGGCCTCTTTTTTCTTATTTGTGTAAGCATTGACCAATAGGGGATGGGATGGCTTAGGAGAAGAAAGAGCACTACTAATTGTTGCAGCCATGCAATGATCTTTCCATTCTGGAAAAAAGGGTGGCCTCTCAACCTCTCTTTCATTTTGGGTCACATTTGTTTGTGCTTGAGTGGACACTCATGAAATGGCAGCAGCAGCAGCAACAACAGTAGCAAGCACAGGCACAGGCATAGCGAAGGGAGGAGTAAAGGGGCTTTCTTTTTGCCATGCGTTCATGCTGAGGAGCATTTGGCCCTGAAAAAGGAGGCGTTAACCAGTGTCTTGCAACGTTGGTGGCTTGGTGAGGTTTCTTCAGAATTGTTTAAGCTATCTCTACAAGGCTGCGATCCTCAGGCACCTTAGCTTTGCTTTTCTCCAGTTTGTGCTCGGTGACTAGGTTTCATGAAGATTATTCCAGCGGAGAACAGGAGCAAGGAATCATGCGTGTGATGCGCTAGTGTGCCGTGTATGCAATTATGCATGCACACTTGGGCACTTGGCTGATGCGGCAGTTCACGGTTTTGACCCTGGCACAAGAGCAGCGAAGGTGAACCATGAACAGCACCGTGAACAGCGTATGGAGGGTGTATATGTTTCAACTTTCAAGGGAGATAAAGTGAGGTCACAACTCAGGTCATATGACTTTATGATTGAAT
Organism: Eremochloa ophiuroides; assembly: GCA_038502445.1. Taxonomy (NCBI): domain Eukaryota; kingdom Viridiplantae; phylum Streptophyta; class Magnoliopsida; order Poales; family Poaceae; genus Eremochloa; species Eremochloa ophiuroides. The sequence goes on along the minus strand of JAHLJS010000005.1, from coordinate 79,909,327 downwards.
CCTTGGATTCCATAATAAATTATAAACTCACTTGCGAAAACAATCATCTGATGACGTTGGACTTTAGTAGACAAATAATGTTCATGTATGTCATATTTTGAGTTTGAAACCGACCACTTCTTGATGCAGGGACAAGGAAACTACGTTGTCTGTTACGCGAGTAATCTGTTTGTACTCCATTCACTAGGAGGGAACGATTACATGCTCACTTCCTGTCCCTCTAGTAAGTCGCCGAAAGGCGCAACTTGTAAACAATTTCTCCCCAATCTTAATACAAAGATACACAAGCCTTTTGTGCATTCGAGAAAAAAAAACGACCACTTCGATAGTGCCAATAAAAATATTTGTTTTTAATATAAAAAATCACCAACACAAACCTTATCCACTTCGATAGTGCATATGTTTTTAATATTTGTTCTTGAAAAATAATAAAATCCTTTATCAGAAAAAAATACACACAATTACTCCTATAAACATATGCACTTACACAAAACCTTATCCCCTAACACCTTAAGAACTAACGTTAGACCGATAAATCTTGAGATTAATGAAGTCACCATGCGAGTCAGACCGACAAACCTTAAAATTAATGAAACCACCACATAAGTCTCTCTGCGATGGTTGTCGTCTATCACTAAAAAATAATTTTGGTAATCTTAGAAAAAAAAAGATAGAAAAATATGAGGACTTGGTGTTAAATAACACGTTTCACATCAAGAAATCTAATTAACTGAGCATCACAACTAATTTATACCAATATGTTGTGCGTCTCATTGACATGTGCAGGTTCTTGGGCACTCACCGACGAGGCGAGGACATCGCGGTACCCTAGAATCATCTGTACATGCACACATCGCAAAGAAATAGCCGTAGTCATACAACATGTCAAACCTGAGGTTTGATTCTAAGTTATTTTTCCCTTTTGTACTTGAGCCTACGGACGGGATTGTTTGTATCCAACCTGCTGCTGGTTCAAGGAGTAGTATTGAATACTCATTGTGGTCATAAATAAATACTCATATATCGGTGTATGGTCTTCGAGTTAATCTGGCCATTATTTTAATTTTATTATAAATATATAAATATAGTATCAAATAATCATGATATTGTAAAATTAGATTTTTTTTTATAAAAAAAAAACTCGATCCGGCTAGCTAGACAACCACTGGTTATCTGGTTTATGAAAAAGATCTTCTCATGCGAATAAAAAAAAATTCCTACCCCATCCGTACACAGCTGTATCGTAGCTCCGTGATATAAGATGACCAAAGTTAAGAATTTGAAAACTATTGGTGGTCAAAGTTCTTAAAATTGATCATATTTTAGCCAAAACATAAGTATACGTGACCATAGGCATGTGACATATTTTGAGACTGTTGGTTCTAACCATTTTTTTTGCCACACTAACATTAAGCAAGCTAGTACACGATAAGCCATAGAAAATTAATATGGCTAGAAAATTTGGAGTCACATTTTGTCATAGATAAGAGAATCTTGTGATCATACATTTTAATCTAGATATCTGAAGCATAAAAGAATCTTGTCTAAATTTAATTGTCAACCAAACAATTACAGACTTGATCAAACTTGTCTAAGATAAAATATGACAAAGTATAGATGATATAACAACTAAATACCCATGTTTTCTTGGAGCCCCCTCTACGTACGGCTCTACCTTACTAAGATACCAGGACTACTCATGAATCATGATGGGCACATACATTGTCCACGTATCTCCTCTCAAAGTCTCAATGAGTGCAGTTGACAGTTGAGAATGTGTGGACGGTAAGCTATTGAGAGCTGTGATGCTTGCTTTTGTTCTTTTGGGGTCAATGTACTGTCCAGCTTGACGTCAAGGGACTAGTGAGTAGTATTCTAGGTCTAGGAGGCGAGGCAAATTCGGAGCTATACTTATACCGTGCCACGGAGAAGGCCAATGTTTAATAAAGTCTTCGATTTGAGATGCCTATATATATAGTTGGAACTTAAAACTAACTAACTTGGTTTAATTAATTGTTGATTCCTTACAAAAACAAGAATGGCGTTCTTTTGAGGCCTAATAATAATAGAAGAGTGCTTTGCTGCCCGGTGGGCATGATCAGGTTGAGAGTTGAGAGTAGTTTCGCTTTGCTGCCTAGAGAGGGCCGAAAGAGAAAGATGCACGCATATATGCATGCCTGCCTGGATCTGTCGTTAGCTTTCCCGTCATGGTACGCGTATGCGCGCTGCAGATAGGTGATGATGAACAGCAAGACTCAAAAAGCTTGGCAACGCTCGCAGGTTTTCCGCTAGCTTGTAGCCGGCCGGGACACGCAGACGCTAACAGCAAGGCTAATAATATAGCTCGCTTGCTGGCTATAAGGTTCTTACGGTCTTCTCTCAGCCTACTCGTATAGTAGTCAGCCTTTCACATCTACTGCATGGCCCACCTGTTCCTCTCACAGATTTCTTGGTTCCTGTGCCCAATCTGGCTGTAAGCTTACAGCCCACTTCTCTTCTCTTCTCTCTCTTCTCTCCTCCACGTCAGCATTTAGCCGGCTTACAGCCCATTACTATACTTGCTCTAAACACAGCCAGATGGATGTAGGGTGAGTAGCTAGGATATGATATGTGGCGATGCATGCATGCCGTGCGTAGCATATTATATATATATATATGTAGCATAATATGTACGCGGCAACAGCCAGCAGCGCGTGTGTTTTCGGTTGCGGGCCGGGGAAGCGCGCACGGGACGCAACAGCAAGCATCGATCACTGTATATCGTACCAGTCACACACGCACACTACGGACGGAGAGACACGTACGTACACAGCGCTACGGAAGAGAGCCAGAAACTCAGAAGATGCTTTTTGTTCTTTGTGAGATTAATAATTCACAAAGTCAATAATTAATATTTAGTTAATTAACACGGAAATAGAATGTGAAAATTTTCACCTACTATATTATATATATATATATATATATATATATATATATATATATATATATATATATATATATATATGGCCTTGATAATCATATACCGACGATGTACCGTTGGGTGCCTAATTTCTCTTCTACACCGATATGAATGCATTTAATTAAACGGCAAAATCGGCTGCGCAAATGAATCTAGTTCAAAAGTCTTTCCCACCGCTGTAACGTACAAAGGCATAATTTATTTACGTTTCCCTTACCAACTTGACAACAAAACAACTCTCGGACATGATGAACCGAGACAGGTGTGGCCACGGCGCCGGCTCTCGCTCGTGCAATGTCACCATCCCAGTTGTTGGTATTGATCGATCCGCTTTTTCACCCTATTGCTAAATTTGCTCGTGCTCCCATCCACCGCCGGCCGGCCACATGCATGCATGCTAAAATCTGTGTGAACGCAAATCAATCCCAAGAACTAACGGTCCTCGAGAGTGTTTGTTAATTTATCTAAAAAACAATCCGCATATGGTGCACCACCAGTTCACACATCGGCTCCGCCGCACGCACGGCTCAGTCCGTACCGTAGTCACCTGCGACAGTGTGGTGGGTGCCTGCCTCCGATCCATGCATGCATCGTCGGACTATGGATGGATGCATGTGATGCGACTTTCTTTGGGTTTGGGTGCATGCAGATGCAGTTCAGTACTGGTTCAACAGCTGCAGATCGAGGCGGATTCTCATTCTATTACCAATAATAATTAATCTGGACCGACCTAGCTTCCGTCAGTTCGATCTTCTTCGCCGGACCGCTTCTCTTCCTGGCAAGTCCAAAGCAGCCATTCCGCTATATATGAATCGCTATTAACAACCATAGATCAGGCTCGATCTCAACTCATGTTTAATATATAATATATATACTTTGATTACATATACTACCTAGATCGCTATATATTACAAAGTATATATAATATAATAATAGGAAGCAGTCAAATATTAGTACTAATACGTAGTAGGACTGTTGGGTCAGGGTCATACACATAAGTGATAGAAATTTCGCCATATATAGGTGGACTTGATCCGGCCATTGCATTGACAAGTGCTGCTGTGATGCATGTCTTGTACTGCCCACGACATGGCTGCCTCGCTGGCTGCTATTGTGATTTAATTACTAAAAAAATGAGCGTCCGGGTGTATTGTTGACTTGCCTAGATTTGAACGTCATTATACATATATACAGTGGCGGATCTCCTAAAAATATTTAGGAGGGGCGGCTGCGTTGGCCACACATACACAAACACACAATTCTGTCAAATACTGGTAAAGATATATTTTTCCGTCGCTCTTTCATTCCTTTAATTAAATATGCTACTCCCTCCGTTTCGATTTATAACTCGTTTGATTTTTTTGACGACAAGTTTGACCACTCGTCTTATTCAAAAATTTGTGCAAAACATGATATTTAATGTTATGACCTGATTTATTAACAAAAGTTCTTCAAGAATATGTTAAATTTAACTCTTTTTATGCAAATTTTTTGAATAAGACGAGTGGTCAAACTTAGGGTTGAAAAAGTCAAATGACCTATAATTTGGAACAGATTAAGTAGCTTACTATTGAAAATTATTTCCTACTCCCAGGGAGTAGTTACTCTCATGTTTATATCTCAAGATTTTGGGTATGTATGACAAAACAAAGTATATGCGAAGTATATAATCATACTAGACCATTTAGGGTGATATCTATATTAAGTATGTGTGCATACATAGAGTGTGCGGTTATTGTAACACCCAAAAAATTGCATCAATTTAAAATAGGGAAAATCAATTTAATTATGTTATTGTTGATCATTTAATGTAGGGAAATATTAATTTTCACAAAAATAAAATCATAGTAGGTCATACACAAGTATGTTGCATTCATGCTGGAGCATTTCTTCTTTGTACTGTTTGGAGTTTATTTGAATTTTTCAAATGTTCAAAAACAATTATTCAAACTCTATTTGGAAAATGTTTTTGAGAATTAGAAAAGGAAAATAAACAAAACCCTCCCTCCCCTCTCAGGCCGCAGCCAGCCCAGGTCAGCAGACCCGAGGCCCAGCGTGCCCAGCGCCTTGCCCCTCGGCCTGCCCCCTTCCCCTGCTGTTTTGGGCCGAGGCCGGCCCAACCTAGTAGCCAGTGTAGCGCCCTCCTCTTTCTTCCTCTGAGGCTGACAAGCCGGGCCCACGCGTCAGCTTCCCCCTTCCTCCTTCTTCCTCTGGGTGCGAAGCAGAGCACCGCCGCGGCCAAGCGCGTGCGCGCGGGCAATCCCCCTGCGAGGCTGACAGCCGCCCCAAGCGCCCTGTCCCACCGTCGCGCAGGCCCCAACGGTCAGCTTCCCTCCCCTGTTCCCCTCCAATAGCTCGCACAGAGTCCGCCGCGGGGAGAAACGGACGAAGCCGACTTCGTCGGAGCATCGGACTCCGTTTCAATCCGCTATTTCCCCGTGCCCTCTTGTACCGCGAGACTATATAGGTCCCTAGGAGACCCCAGTCCGCCGCCACGCAACCCTAGCCGCCTCTCCTCGCTCGTCTCGCAGCAAACAGAGCCACCGCCGAGTTCTTCCGCCGCAGAGGCCAAATTGGCTGAGCGTGGGTCACTTCAACCGCACCGTAAGCCCTCTGGAATGGTTCATCTTGATCTCATGAGCTCGCCGAGCCCTTTTCTCTCTTCATTCTTGCACTGACACCCCGCCGCCATCGTTTCCAGCGTGCCGCCGGTCCTGAGCTCCACCCGCCGCCGTCGAACTCCTGCCTCCGAAGGTTTCCCGTCGAATTAGGCCGGTCCCAGAGCTTCGTATCGATGTAAGGAAGCTCACCGTGTAGCTATTTTATTGTTTTGCCCTTCCCCGAGTCGCCAGCCACCTCGCCGCCGCCATGCCGCCGCCGCCGAGCGCGCTGCTTCCCCCCCCCCCCCCGAGCCACGACCGCTCCAACCGATGTCCCTAGATCGGTTCTACATTGAGTTTTGCACCTCCCACCGCTTTCCCCGAGCCGAACCGACCACTACAGCACCGGTTCGCCATCTCCGGCGAACTCCCGGCCATGGCGCCGCCGGGCCGGCCCTGTTCCGGCTGGGAGCGCCGCCCACACCCCCTCCCGATCTAATCTGGGCCACCGATTCTAAATCGGACGGTCCAGAGAGCACCATACCCCTTCGGCCGACAGATTTATATGAAACCCCCTGCAGTTTTCAATGATATAACCCGCAGTCCAAAACGTATTACCCAGCTTACGCTTTCTCTATTTAAAAACGTATTTCCTCTCGGTAATAAAGAAAAACATGTTTTCTGTTTTTTAATTTACCCCTGTTTTTAATTTGGCCATAATTTCTATGTTTTGGATCCGATTTGAGCTATTCAAATTGCGTTAGATTCGTAATTTAAAGATCTATCTGATGGTACCACTGTTGTTTATATTTTCAACTTTTAAAATCTGAGATTATATTTAATGTATTATTTATCTATTATAAATCTTCGGAAAATCATATCTTTTACATTTTAAATCCATTTTCAGTGATCTTTATATCGATGTGATCGTTGGAACGAGTAGAATAGTTTTACTTCATTTTATCCTTGTTCTTGTTCTTCTTGAGAGTCACGTTCTTGTTCTTCTTCTCTTTCTTATCCTTCTTCTTCTTCTCTTCTTATCATCATCACTCTCATTGTCATTGTCACTATTTAGAGGACAATCAACAATGAAGTGATCCAAGCTCTTGCACTTGAAGCATCTCCTTGGCTCTTGCTTGTTTTTGGAGATAAACTTCTTCTTGCCTTGACCATAGCCCTTTCTCTTCATGAAACGACCAAACTTGCGTACTAGAAGAGCCATGGCCTCATCATCTTCATCATCATTAGAGGTAGATTCTTCTTCTAGCTCAACCATCTTGGCCTTGCCTTTGCTCTTGGAGGGTGTAGCTTTGAGAGCCACACTCTTTTTCTTCTTCTCCTCAACCACCTCTTCATTGTTCATGTCTTGAGTGATGATCTCACCAAGGATTTGGTTGGGCTTCTTAGTGCTCAAGTCTTCTCTTGCAAGTAAGGTCTTGATAATAGCAAATCCTGCGGATAAGCACCTCAAGAACTTATGAGAGAAATCCTTATCCTTGATGTCCTCACCCAAGCTCTTCAAGTCATTCACTATCACTTGTAGCCGGTTGAACATCTCCGGCAGTCTTTCATCTTCATTCATCTTAAAAGTGCCAAACTTCTCTCTCAACATATATACCTTGGTATTCTTGACCTCTTGTGTGCCCTCATATGTCTCCTCCAACCGCTTCCAAATGTCATGAGCCAAATCAAGATCCTTGATTTGCTCAAACACATGAGACTAACGAGCGGTGTAGAGTGCATTGATTGCATGGGCATTGCACTCCGTCTTTCTTTTGTCAACATCGGTGGGAGCTTGAGCGTTCTCATACTCAATTTTTGTCTCCGTCACCTTCCACACATCGACTTGCATGGTCATGAAATGCACTATCATCTTCCTCTTCCAATGATCATAGCTTGTGCCATCAAACTTTGGCGGCTTCCCCAACACATTGATTTGAGCCATTTTTCACCACAAGGATGTTAAGCCTCAAACGATAGTGACCTCGGCTCCGATACCACTTGAAAGGACCGTATAGGCTAGAGGGGGTGAATAGCCTATTAAAAATTTTAGCAAAATACTAGACCACAAGTTAGTTGATATGCAAGCGAGACAAAGCGCTAGCTCTAGACTATTCTATGCAAGCCACCTATCAAGATATGCTACTCACAAATATAAGCACTCAACACGCAAGAAACCAACTCCCCCGAACCTAAGGAGATGGCACCTAAACAAGTATTAAGCGCACGGAAGAGAGATCGAGAGGATTATACCGATGGGCTTGATTGAAGTGAAGTCCGCACGCCGTGAAGACCAATCACCGGGATATATCCAATATGAAAACCAAATGATCAAACCCAATCGAATACAAGAATGCCAATAGTCCACTCGATGGTGGAGAAGACAAAGAACACTCGATTTTTTACCGAGGTTCACGTGATCGCCGTCACGCTACTCCTCGCTGTGGCACCGGTCTTTCTTGGTGGATTGCGAGCTAGGCTTCACACGCCAATCCCTCACCGGGAGCCGCTCACCAACACAAGAGAAGTGGCTATCAACCACGAACAATCCACTAGAGTTGGTTTTGGCACTCCGCCGAGGATAACAACAAAACCTCTCACAATCAATCACCTCGGTGTGGGCTTGAACAATCTCCAATCAACCTCACACTAGAATCGCCTCCAAGCCGCTAGGGACACCGCAATGCCCCAAGAGAATAAGAACTCAGCCTTGGCTTGCTCTCAAGTGCTCTAGAATGCAATTCACTAAGTAATGATGCACTTGAGGATCACTCAACTCATAAAGATGATCAAAGATGAACAAGTGAGTGAGTGGGAGGCTTAGGATGCTCACAAAGAGTATGCAAATGATTCAAGTGTGCAAGAGTTATCACCAAGTGACCAGAGAAGGAGTATAAATACCCCTAAGTGCAATCCTAGCCGTTACCCACTGAAAAACAGCCGTTAACATGATTTTCGGGGCGTCGGACCGACAGCGTCGGACCAAGCGTTAGCGTCCGACGCCCTAGATCTCGCCACGTGTCAGCTCGATTCAACCACAGCCGCTGGATCGCAACGGCTACTTCTCGCGCTCAACTGCGGACCGTCGGACTGGAGGTGTCGGACTAAATGCTTCGTCCGACGCCCTGTTCCCAGTACACTGCGTGCGTACCGTCAGGACTCTTCAACGAACACCATCGGACCAACGAAATGTACAGTCCGACACTTCCAAAGAGGTTTAAAACCGAGAAAACCGCGTCGGACTAAGCTTCAGCGTCCGACACTCTCAGATTGCGCCACGCGTCACACCTCGCTGCTCGGCACCGTTGGACTGGAGTGGGCAATGGTCCGACGCTCGTTTACTGAGCGTCCGACGCTCGCCATTGGCCAGAACTAGGGTTAGGCGTCGGACTTTGGACAATAGTCCGACGCTGCCCCTGCTAACAGTCCGACGCTCATTTCTCAGCGTTTTTCAAGTCCATTTCTCACCCCTTGCTTCTATGTGCTAACACTCAAGGTCTTCAACACTTGTGCACTGTGTGTTAACATTTTGCAAACATTTTTCAAGGGTTTTCAAAGATGTTCTCTAGGTTGGTTAGATCAATGCACATGAGATACAACCTAGAGCACTTGAAAGTAATCCAACACTCGTTCTCCCCTTAATAGTCGGCTATCTATCCTAAATGTGAACACACCCACTAGGTGTCTTGTTCACCAAAAGAAAAACCTATTTGGATTATACCTTTGCCTTCTCACTTGATCACCTTTGCTCCTTCCATGATTAAGCATTCCTTTAGTCATCACCATTTTCCTTTAGGCTTCATACCATGGATTGACCAACCTAAAACCTTGCCATCACTAGCAATCTAGGTTAGTCCTTAGGATGTCATTAATTATCAAAACCAAACTAGGGCTTTCAACCCTATACATATACATACATACATACATACATACATACATACATACATACATACATACATACATACAAACATATATATATAATTTTATGCATACCATTAGCATACATAAAGAATATGTTTCATATTTTAATAGTGTTGTTAGTATATTTTATATCTCTAAGTATATTATTGTGATCGTTATATTTATCAGCCATGTCATTAATTGAGTTAATTAACTAGCTGCCTTTTCATTAGACTAGCAAACATATTCTATCTATTTGTTGGTCTTCTCAGCCATGGGCTTCCAACCAAACCAACATCTTAGGGCATGTTTGCTTAGAATTCGGATTCACCGAATTCGGGTTCATGAGCTTGGATTCACCAAAATCCCTATCAAACGGTCTAGTTTCACCTAAATTAGGATTCGCCATTCTGGAGGACCTAGGAGCTGGATTCACCATTTTGGTGAATCTCCTCAAGAAGTGATTCACCGAGCTTGAGTTTGGATCCAAATAAATTACCCACCACTGCCACTGGTTACACATACTCGTTCATTTTTTTTCCTTCTTTCTTTCTCCTATCCGACACTTCTTCTTCCCCTGTCTGTCGTGGGAGCCCCCTACCTGGGTTCACCTACCCTCCCTCGTCGGCCACGCGCCCTCCCTGCCGGCTACCGACCACGTGACATCCCCTGCCAGTTGCTGGCTGCCGGCCATGCCATGCCACTGCCGCGAGATCCCTGCACAACCCGGCAGTGAGTACAGGCACCGCGCGCCTCCCCTCTGGCCCCTTGCCCGCGCGTGCCCCCGAGGCCTCCGGCCGCCAGCCGGTCCCAGGGCTACAGTAGATGCCGAGAGACGGCTGACGTAGCACGAGAGGTGTGGACCTCCCACTCTAGTCGCCAGAGCTACCGCGGGACCCGCGGGACTATCCCGCTAGCTGGCGCACGGGCCAACGCTAGGGCTATGAAAGGTCCTAAATGGCTAGAGGGGGTGAATAACCTATAAAAATTTCTACAAACAACACTAGAACAAAAGGTTAGACAATTAAACGGCAAAGCAAATTTTGCGCTAGCCTACTCAAAAATGCAAGCCACCTAACTGTTTTAGGCTATAGTCTCTAAACCACACTCAACAAGCTAAGTCACTACTTTACTCTACTCCTAGGTGAGCAACTATAACAAGTACACTAGAACGAAAGTAAGTGCTCAAATGTAAAGGAGAGAGGATGATCTTTATACCGCCGGAGATGAGAAGATGAATATCAATCAATCAATCACAATATGAATCCTCGGTAGAGAGAGTTAACACAAGATTTTTTACCGAGGTTCACTTGCTTGCCGGCAAGCTACTCCTCACTGTAGCGATACACCCACTTGGAGGTTCACGCGCTAATTGGCATCACACGCCAAACCCTTCTCAAGGGTGCCGCACAAACAACACAAGATGGGGATCCACCAAACTACGAGCAATCTATTAGAGTAACCTTTCATGATCTCCCACGGGGAAGGCTCAAGAACCCCTCACAAATCACCGATCGGAGGCGGAAACAATCACCAACTCCCCTCAACGATCCTCGCAGCTCCAAGCCGTCTAGGAGTCGGCAAACTCCAAGAGTAACAAGAGAATCCGCTGCGAAATCCAATCACCAAGTGCCTCTAGATGATCACAAGCATGCAATGCACTTGATGCTCTCCAATCTCACCAAACGATGATCTCAATCAAGTGGAAAGTGTGAGAGAGGAGTGGAGAGACTCACTAGCTTGCTATGTCAATGAAAATGTCCAAGAGAGAGAGCACAAGCCAGCCACTCCACTACTTACAGCCCCTACTCAAAGATTCAACCGTTACTCACTATTTTCGGGGGCACCGGATGCTCGGTTAGTTCACACCGGACACTTCCGGTGCGGCGTCCGGTGTATCGCCCAGCGACACGTGTACTAGCTGTTTGAATTCTCCCGCTACGCGCGCTCACGCCGGATGCGGAGCCATCACACCGGACGCCCCAACGCCAGTGTCCGGTGCGGTTCCAGAGAGGTTCCAAAGAGCACAATTGCTCACCGGACGCTCCGGTGCAGGGTCGGCGTCCGCTGCGCCAACTGCTTTCTGTTGCTCGCCACGTCAGAGGCACCGGACGCTGGAACAGTGTTCCCAACGCGTCCGGTGAAGATTTTCGCGCGTCCGGTGAAAACTTCACCGATCCGACCCGAGAGCACAGGGTTCACACCGGACGCGTCCAGTGCTACCCCACCGGACGCTGGGAGCGTCCGGTGCACACGTTTTTTGCACTTTCGCTAAGAGGTAGCCACCGGAAGACTTTGGCAAGTTTTCGATGCACTTTTCTACACTGAGATTCCACCGAAAAGCGCTGACACTCCAAAGTGTCTCTCACTTAAGCGCACGTGTGTCGGCATTTTTCAAGGAGTTTTTCACGGGTTTTGTTAGTGTCACTAGCATCTACATGCATATGCAATGAATATGAACACCTAGTGGCACTTTGATAACAGCATTTCACAAACGATTTCTCCCCTCTTAATAGTACGGCTATCTATTCTAAATGTGATCACTCTCTCTATAAAGTCTTGATCACAAAAAACAAAAGAGCTCATATTGGTTATACCTTTGTCTTGAGCTCCTAACTTTTTTCCATCTTTCTTCTCATCTCTTGATGGAGCTCGTGGACACCTTTTGATGATGGACTTATACCATTTGCATGGATGCCGTCATTAGGGTTTTCTCCTCTTGTTGATGGGCTTACACCATTTGCATGGACGCCGTCATTGCCATACACTTATGGCCTCCACCGACCCGGTCCTTGCTCTATCTTGACGTTTGCTAATTAATCTCATGAAACACTTAGAGCAAACATTAGCGAACTAGGTTTCATCAATTACCCAAAACCAAACATGGGCTTTCAGGCTGCCACCATCTCCGAGGACGTTGCAGCTCGTCTCGCATCGTCCACCTGACGTGTGAGTCCAAATGGCAGTGGTGACAAAGAGTGCTAGAGTCCCAAGGCAAATCTATCCATTCAAATGAAAGTGCCCTTACATGAATTTGGATCTACCGTTTTGCCAAATAGTTATTGTGGGTGGATCTCAGATCTACGGTGAATTCTATATTCAGATGCATTTTTTACGGTGGTGAATCCTTGACAAACAGACCCTTATTATCTGCCTTGACAGGCATCAAATTTTCAGCAGGCAACATTTTTTGTTAGGCAAGTAGCCCAGGTGTCCAACAAAACATTCCTGCAGTGACCTGTAACTGTAACGTGTACCTTGTGCACTGCCCTAGCGAGCATTGTTTAACTTAACAAGATTGTTATTTTAAGGCACGCGTAATCCTCCGATCATCCATCCATCCGAGCTCACGGTTTGCACGCAGAGACGCAGCTGGTGACGATGAGCCAGCAGCAACAGCACTACTGCACTCTAGCAGGTAGGCAAGCGTTTGCGTTGTGTTGCTTGCATAGAGAGAGCCAGGTAGCCCGTCCTGCTGAATTCCTGGGACGCAATGCGAAACGGCCCCCGGCCAGTGTGGCCACTTTCCTTTCTTATGCCAACAAACAAATAAAAGCGACCGGCACGCGCCGACCTCATGGCAAAACTCAACTCAAACTCAACCGAGTATTAATTCATCACTATCTATACACAGCAATCTTTTTTTTTTTTGGTGAAAACGTGCCTGAACTCATTTTATCGCTATATACATCTCCATATATGTATCTATATTTCAGCGGCGTGCGGAATTAATCTATCTATGCATTGGCTGCGTGCAGTGCGACCGTAGAGATCGAAGACGTTCTGTTTTTTTCTTTTTCAAAAGAATATATATCTACACATTGGTCGTCGTGTGTCTACGACAGACCGAGTGCAGACATTCCATTCTTTAAAAAAAATTATATATCTATATATATTGTTTTTATTGGCAAAAGTCGTATTATTATTTACAAACATGTGAGTGTGTGTGTGAGAGAGAGAGAGAGAGAGTGAGTGCATGCGTTGTGGAAGCAAGAATGAATTGCAAGCTCGATCTCCACTACTACAAGTAGCAACAGGAAGGAGGAGGCAAGCATCCACAATGCACATTCCACCAGTTTCTTCAATTCATCCATCCATTCCCCTTCGCACTGCTGGTTACCTTTCTCCCCTGTACCTAATATTGTTATCCCCTGACTGCTGCTGCTGCTGGCTGGGCTGCCGTTGTATTGTATGCAGCACCACGCAGAGGCGCACTAGCTCTATCTCTGAGCAGCAAGAAGGCACGCTTCCTCCATCTCCTTCTTCTCCTTCTCCATCTCCATCTCCATCTATATAAGCCGCCCGCGCGCGGCACGGTTGCTTCCGCCACCACTCCTGCCTGTCCCTGTCCCCCGGACCCCTCTCTCTCTCTCTCTGCGATCGATCCTGCGTGCTGATGTGAAAGAGATCGATCCTCCGGCCGGCAAGGGATCGATCGATCGAGGGACGACAGCAGCTAGGCACGCCTGCACTGCACTGGACATAGATACATATAAACGGGAGGGAGGGCAGGTGGCGGCGGTCGCGGAGGATGGTGAAGTTCTCGCGGGAGTACGAGGCGACCATCATCCCCGAGTGGAAGGCCGCCTTCCGTCGACTACAAGGGCCTCAAGAAGCTCGTCAAGAGGATCAAGATCGCCCGCCGCGACACGCCTCTGCTGCCGCTCCACGGCAGGAGGGAAAGGGAACCCGCCGCCGCAGCCGCCGGTAGCAGCAGCGGCAGCTATGGCTTCTCCGTCCTCGACCCCGTCCGCACCCTCGCCGCCCGCTTCGCCGCCGCAACTCCGCCGACCTCTCCGCCACCAGTACGTCATGCCCGTGTCCTGTCGTGTCGTGTACTCGTATCGCTCGCCGCCGCGCGCGTGCTCGTGTCGTCGTCGCCGCCGTCGCATACATATATATACATACTGCACTCCAGCCATACACATGCTTACGTCTTGTGGATTAGTAGAAAGACGGCGGCGGCGTCGCCGGCCGTCGAGTGTTCCTGACGCTCGTGTACGTACGATTGTGTGCGCAGGAGGGCGGCGGCGGCGACGACGACGACGGCTCGGACAGCTTGGAATCGGATTCAGGGGAGCTCGTGCGAGCCACGGACAAGCATGTATGAAACACTCGATCTCCATCGATGAATCACACACACTATTGTAGCATGCATATGCATACCCAAACACTACTATTAATTAGTACTATTATTATATATTATTTATTTTAACTGTTTGCTGTTATAATAAATAAAAAATGAAGTACTACTGTAGTAGAAAAAGGTTAATTAATAATAACTACGACAGTTAACATACATGGCGTGTTGCTCATAACTAGGTACACATGACATGTGCAGGAGCAAGAGTTTCTGGAGAAGGCCGACGAGGAGCTCGAGAAGGTGAACAAGTTCTACGCGGCGCAGGAGGCGGACATGCTGGCGCGCGGCGAAGCGCTCATCGAGCAGCTCCGCATCCTGGCCGACGTCAAGCGCATCCTGGCCGACCACGCCGCCGCGTCCCGGCGCGGCCGGTCGCACCTCTCCCGGACGGTCTCGTCGCCGGCGTCCGTCAACGGCGGGTCCCACAGCGGCCGCCACCTCCTCGCCTCCCCGTTCGTGGCCGCCTCGCCGCAGTCCATGTCAGGTAGGTGAAGTGGACCCGACAAAGCTGCTCCAGGCACACATGAACCCCACCGCCACCTGCCGGCCGATCGCACGTGACCTGACTGCTGACAGATCGGCGGTGGGCTGATGACGTGGCTAGCTGCTGACATCCGCGTTCTCTGGCAAATGCAGACGGGAGCGTTGAGCTGCAGCAGGACGCGCGTGGCGGAGGGCGCGGCGGTGGCGGAGGAGGTGATGGCGGCGCTGGAGCGCAACGGCGTCAGCTTCGTGGGCGGCGGGCTGGGCAAGGCGAAGAAGGACGGCAGCGGCAAGCAGCTCATGGGGCGCGCCGCGCTGCTGCAGCTGCCGGCCACCGTGCGCATCGACATCCCGCCCACCAGCCCCGGCCGGGCGGCGCTCAAGGTCTGGGAGGAGCTCATCAACGTCCTCCGCAAGGACGCCGCCGCCGACCCCGCCGCCGCCTTCGTCCACCGCAAGAAGGTCCAGCACGCCGAGAAGAACATCCGCGACGCCTTCCTCGCCCTCTACCGCGGCCTCGAACTCCTCAAGAAGTTCAGGTAAAATTTAATCTTTTGATCAGTTGATTCAGTTGCACACCAACGCAACGCAACGCAACGTATAGGCAGCTGCAAGAATGTCTGTCGTCACGTCAGTTGCATGTTCAGTTCATCTCACTCTCACCACACGTCACTCGATCTCAACACTAGTATAGTTTATTCCATTTTACTAAATCTGTCCCTTTTGTTGTTAATTGCATATGTTATTAGACCTGTCCTTTTCTCATGTTGTTAATTCTGGGACTTTCTGTTGTGCGGTTATGGATTGATGAGCCTTTTTTTTTTTTTTTTGCTTCATTTTGTGTGGCGTATCTGTGTGGATGGATCATGGATGGATGCAGCTCCCTCAATGTAAAGGCATTCACAAAAATATTGAAAAAATTCGTCAAGGTGCGTACTGAGCTCTGCTCATATAATATTTCATTTCATATGTGTTCTTTTGGTTTTCAAATGGATGGAGTAGAAGACAGAACAAACTCCACAATAGGCAGAATAAAGCGAGCTGGTACACTACTAAAAAGTAAAAACATGTCCAGGAATATAGGTCCTCACTCATAGATGCATCCCATATTAAAAGAAAAAAAAAAGCTACTGCAAGTTTTGTAAACATAAAACATTTTGTGTAATAATAGAAACTTAAATAGTCAAATATTTTAGTAGAATCCCATGATCTGTACCAAGAATTCAGATACCACACGCTGTGTTGTGTGTACTTTCAGTTTTGCTACCCACAAATGACGAGAAATTCATTCTCTGCGTTCCAGGTGTCGGAGCAACAGCGGAAAACTGACCTGTTTTCAGAGAAGGTGAAGAGGTCGCCGTTCAGCAGCTCCGACAAGGTACCTTCCAATCCATATCCTACTGCTATCTGACGAGCATGCTAAGAAAGCTAGTAGTAGTGTCTGAAGAAGGGATTTATTTTACCCTGGTCTGGTCGAGCAGGTGCTTCAGCTGGCAGACGAGGTGGAGTGCATCTTCTTGAGGCATTTCGCTGGCAACTGACAGGAAGGTGGCCATGAAGTACCTCAAGCCACAGCAGCCCAGGAACACCCACATGATCACCTTCCTTGTAGGCGAGTCGCCACAGCCCTAGCTGATATAAAAAGACTGAGTTAACAGATGCTATAAGTGATTCCATTTACCTCAATCTGGTGGAGTTGCTCATACTGTTCTTTTTTATATGTGGTTTCAGGCCTGTTCACAGGCACATTTGTGTCCTTATTCATCATCTATTCAGTTCTCGCCCACGTCGCCGGAATTTTCTCTTCTACCGGAAACACAGCCTACATGGAGATTGTTTACCATGTCTTCAGGCAATTTCTGAACCCAACTCTTCAGGCTTTTAGGATGTATACAGCTTTACCTCCTAGCTGACGGCCTTTGCTTCTGCAGCATGTTTGCGCTCATCAGCCTGCACGTCTTCCTGTACGGTTGCAACCTCTTCATGTGGAAGAGCACCAGGATCAACCACAACTTCATATTTGATTTCTCCTCCAGCACCGCCCTGACGCACAGGGACGCCTTCCTCATGTCGGCATCCATCATGTGCACCGTCGTCGCCGCGCTGGTCATCAACCTGTTCCTCAGGAACGCCGGCGCAACCTACGCCAACGCACTGCCAGGAGCACTTTTGCTTGTAAGAAACATAGGTCATTTGGAAAAATTCGTTGTGCTGCAACACACACAAACACGAAGTTGTACTGATTTCAGAAATCAACCACTTCTGCCTCTGTTTCAGCTGTCAGCAGGGGTTCTGTTTTGCCCATTCAACATTTTCTACCGCTCAACGCGCTACTGTTTCATGCGCGTCATGCGCAACATCATGCTCTCTCCATTCTACAAGGTAAGGACATCGGAACTTAGAGGAACACTGTCTGTCTGTCTGTTGGAAACATCTATCTTATCTACCAGGATGCCTTGTAATGCAGGTTCTGATGGCAGATTTCTTCATGGCTGACCAGCTAACCAGCCAGGTAAACTGCTCAGCCGTACACTAGGCATGGAGCACTACAGTGCAGGTTCTCATGAGTTCAAGTGTCTTATTTTTCAGATCCCACTGTTAAGACACCTCGAGTTCACGGGGTGCTACTTCATGGCTGGAACTTTTAGAACTCATGCATATGGGAGCTGTACTAGCTGCTCTCTGTACAAAAACCTGGCATATGTTCTTTCCTTCCTGCCATACTACTGGAGAGCAATGCAGGTATGCATTGGATCTATTGGTGTACTAACATTTTAGCAATCTGTTGAGAGTAATTCAAACTAAATGGTCTTCTGCTATATGCTAGTGTTTGAGAAGGTACCTGGAAGAAGGTCATGATATCAACCAACTTGCTAATGCGGGCAAGTACGTATCAGCAATGGTAGCAGCTGCTGTTAGGTTCAAGTATGCTGCGACGCCGACACCATTCTGGATGTGGATGGTCATAATATCATCTACAGGCGCTACCATTTACCAGCTCTACTGGGATTTTGTCATGGACTGGGGCTTCTTAAACCCCAAATCTAAGAACTTTTGGCTCCGAGATCAACTCATTTTGAAGAATAAGTCAATCTATTATGCTTCCATGGTACTGTACCTTGTTCACATATTTTTTTCAATAAATATTAAACTGATTTAGGGAATTCCAAGTCCAGTAGCGCTAACGCCTTTACAACACAGATGCTCAACCTCGTGCTGCGCCTAGCCTGGGCGCAGAGTGTAATGAAACTCCATCTTGGTATGGTGGAGTCTCGCTTGCTAGATTTCTCACTCGCTTCACTGGAAATTATCCGGCGAGGGCATTGGAACTTCTACAGGTAATTGGGTGGATCATGGGTTTTTTTTTTTTCCCCTGAATCATGGTTGGGAAAATTAGTAGAGAGCAGCAAACATTAGTTCCAATTTAGATGTTTAGCTATAACTGATGTATATTGATCGTTTTGCAGACTGGAGAATGAACACTTAACCAACGCTGGAAAGTTTAGAGCAGTGAAGACTGTCCCATTACCATTCCGTGAACTTGAAACTGATTGATGAAGACAAAGATAAGGCCTTGCCAGCATGTTCCCCGTATGAAAGGAATTTAGGGGGGAAGAGTTCCAGAAATGGATACACTGCCCCTGCTAGTGCTTGCGCAAGATTGGTGTTCTAGTGGTAATAAAACAAATCATGAGCATAACTGCACAAGACCAAGACGTTGCAGTTGCAGGTTTGGAATAAGCTCAGACAGTGCGTTGTAATTGAGGCGCCAGGGTACAACATGAGGCGTTCTGGTCAGGAAAGATGACGTGCATTTACTTATTGGTCGATTGAGGATTGTTGCATGTTAATCGACTAACAAGATCTTAACTTCGTAAATCATTAAATTATGAATGTATCTGGGAATTGATGACTAAAAAATATTGATGAAAACATATGGTCCGTCAAGCAGAATTTGAACCATGTTTCCATAAATACTGTTTCAACGGAGAGCTGAGAAAGAACATAAAAACATGCAATGCCCAAAATTAAAAAAAAAAGGTACAGAAGAGTGAATTAATTTATAATTGCAGGGGTAAAAACTAGATAATATCTGCCAATACAGTGAAAGCAAGATGCTCTACACGGCAGATGACACCACATGCGAAGAATAAACAACGTACATATATTACATGACACACATTGCACACAAATAAACATTAAATGGCTAGCTACAGCCTACAAGTACCTCCAATGTGCTGGACGATCTCTTGAGACAAGGAGAACCCTTGATGATGAGTAATCAAATGTCGGACAGTACAAATCATCAGGGCCAATAGTTTCTCTTACTCCAATGGTATTTCCACGGTCAAAGCTGTAGGTTGGCTGCATGTCTTCCTTAAATGTGTCAAAGGCAAACAGCCCCATACCACATGCAGCCAAGACAAGGTTGGAGTCGCCCCATACTTGGGTTATTGCAGAGTGATGGATATGAGCGTTGAATTCTGGTAGCTCATAGGTGGCGACAAGTTTCCCCTTTCTCAACGAGTATTGCTGAACCCGTGATCTCAACCCTCCTTTTATTTGCAGCCTGCCTTCTGTGCTACCAATAAATACTGAGTCTCCACGTGAGAAGATTGAGTTTGCTGTGCCACCATGTCTTGCTATTTTAAGCCCAATGCCAGCAGGTAAACGAAAATCAAATACATTAACACTTTCTGGTGTGCTGAACACACCATCGTTTCCTTCCACCTCAGATGAACTAACCCTGCAAAAAAAACACAAGTAGAGGTTAAATGATTTGACCAGGGCAGATGTCACATAACATATTTTTGTACATCTCACTCAGATAATCAGATATGTCAGCAACAGCAAGACAAAATATTTGCTGCTGTTGATACCAAAAAGAACTTTCAGGTTTCAATAGTATAAGCTGAGTTCAACTTGGTAGGGTCTCTAATAAACATAATATCGTTGACCTAATAATGGGTGCATTTGATGTAAGTTTACTGATTTACCTTTGACGCACTCCGCCGCCCACCTCAGCATCAGTGTTATTCACATGAAGGCAGTACACTTTCTTACCAGAAGCAACAGACAACAAAGGTTGTGGGTTAAGTGAATTCACATCCCACAACCCTATTGACTCGCTCCCAGCAATTACTACCTTTCCCCTGCTACGCCATTGTAATGGGCTGGAGTATTCCATTCCCATTACTGGATTGTTAACTTCCCATTTCATCACAACATCACCATCACGTATATCATAAGCTGTGACCATCTTTTGCTTGCTAGCAGTAGAAAGCAGGAGAGGTCCACACGGTTTATACCACCATTGCTGTCTTTCTGCATTTGACAGGGCAGAGCTAGATCTTGATGAACCTACATTAGAGAGAGCGCCAAGAATAGCCCTGGATGTTGGAGCAAAAGTTTGAGAAGCTTCCTCCTCAACATGAAATGATTTTACTTCTCTGGTATAGTAATCCCAGCTGCAAAACCCAGGCTCCAATGCATTGCCAGCTGATGCAGCAACAACGTATCTACCAGAACATCCATCTACACCTGGGGCACGAATCAACCAGCAATCGCCCCACATATTATTTGATACCATGCTGGGAGGCTTGTACTCAGACTTGAACTGCAGCAGTTCAGTTGAAAGCAGTGAGCATTTATTAGGGTATCTAACTAAAACTAGATATCAATTAAAAATGAAAACAGGGCAAATGTAGGTAGCAAATAACCAAATACCTCATGGTTTGCTATGTCATAATAGGAGCATGTGCCATCTCCATGAGCAAGAAGAACAGCTTCCCCCTCTGAAACAAACCATCCACCCGTTGAAGACTTGTTTCCTATACCTGATAACTGACTATTGCATGACTCCTCAGTTTCTTCCTGTAACATCATGGAGGACTTGTTCTCCTGATCATCAAATTCTTCTAGCTCCTCTGTAGCAAGTAATTCAATTTCATCCTTACGATTGGGACCAACTGGATTCTTTGAGCTACCTTGACTTGATGTCTTGCTGGTAGCATCTGCTACTTCACATATCTTATTCTTTTCCAATTTCTTAGCCCTACGATCCTTGAAGAAATCATTTTCTTCACCATCTAAAGAAGCCAGAAACTCCATGGCTATACTGTTCTCATCATCGTCAGGGTTAGATGCAGTAGGTCTTGTTTTTCCATTACAATCTTTCTTCACATCTGCAGAGGGCTCCTGTTGAGTAGAAGTTGAAGATGTGCGACCCCTCAACAATTTGTGGTGTGGAAAGAACCTTGCCTCGAGCTCATCAGCATTCAAGCCTTTTCCAGCTTGCTTCAGGTCACCTAGCTTTGTAATGGTACAATTTTCAGCTGCTTCCGGGTGAGAGCTCTCACATTCACTGCTATCTGCAGTACCCAGCTGTATCTTGTTATCATCCTTGACATGAGAAATTGCCTTCTCAATGGCAGTAATTTCCTTCTGGATATTTGACAAGATCTGCTTTGGCTCGTCTGGGTTGTTCTCATCGAGCATTTCTTTGGTTTTCTTGATATCGGTCGCAATCTTTTGAACCCTCCCTTCCAGCGCGGCTAGTTTCTCATGAAGTTTGCTTGGGTACCTGTTCATAGAAGACACAGGCTTTGCTGACCCTCCCTCTCCACCTGCAGCCACTTTCTCAAAAACTCTTATCCTGTCTGCCAATTTTCCCTTTTCTTCCTGCTTCCTGCCCTCTTCATTGTTCTTTTGCTGTTTCCTTATTGGATCAGGGACATCAATTGAATTCACCACATGGACAGTGAAAACAGGGATGACAGAAGTGTTGCCTATCTCATCATCCTTCTGGGTGGCACAACATTCCATGGATTTGGAAGAAGCCTCTCCTGAATCAGCTTTTTTCTGCATATTGATTTCTTCATCCTGCCTTTGCCTTCGAATCAGAGCCCTCTCTTCGCCCACCAACATCTTCGCATTGCTTCTTCGTATTACTCACGAATGCATCTGTTTTCCCTTTGATCTCATCACATTGCCTCGACACATTCACACCAAAGCTCTCTCTTTTCCCACCGATCTGCTTGGCCTTTGCATCAAAGCTCTCCCTTTTCCTGCCAATCTCATCAGTCTGCTTCCCCTTGGCATCAAGGTCATCTCTTCTCCTGCTGATCTCATCGGACCCCCTGGCCTTCGCATCAAATCGCTCCCTTCTGCCAGTGCCATCGCCACTAACGCCAGCACTCCCTCTCCTAGCCTCGGAGGCCCTGGATCCAATAACACTAACCGACCTCCTCCCTTTCTCTACAGAAGAAGCCCTGATCCCACCACTGACGCTCCGCCGCAAGCCTACCTCCGCCACAGGATCCTTACCGATGGAAGACCTCCCGGACAGCACGGGGGCCCTGAGATTGGAGACGAGCTTGGAGGACTCCACCGAGCTTTGGATCCTGCTGGCCCGCGGGAGCGACGAGGTGGACCACCGCACGGCGGAGGTGGGCTTGGACGGCTTGGATGCGGCACGTTCTCCTTCCCGGCGGCGGCGGAGGTGGCGGCGGTCGTCCGCCGGGCGGATGACGAGATGGAGAAGGGCTTCGGGGTGAGCGGACGGGTTGCCGCGGCCGTGGCCCTGCCGCCGCCGCGATCCTTGAGGCGGGAGGACATAGCGGAGGCGATGCTGGGCTAGGGTTTGGGGGATCCAGGGGGAGGGGACAAGAGGAAAGGTCGCTTTGATTTGGATTTGGGAATGGTTGATTGATTTCAGATTTAGGGGAAGGGGTGTTTCAAATTTTGAAATCGTTTGAGCGGGAGGCTTTTCGGTGGGCCTGTGGTGCTGGGCCCACCTGCAGTTCTCGAGGTAGCCCCACATGGAAGGGACAGCTAGACCACTTTAATTTTTGCCAGGAGACAGAAGAGAATATGTGACAAATCTCATTTTGCATTACTGTAAGTTCCAAGTGGTCTAGCACTAAACTATTTGTCGGTAATAAAGAATACTATGAGTTCTCTAGTTTGTCGATATTTAGTTTAACTAAATATATGATATGAAACTAATCAGAATATAAAGAGCATAAGGAAATCAGTGCACTGTTGTTTTGGTGCAAGGAATGGAAAAGGGCACGTGTAGATCCACTAATACTCCCTCCGTTCCGATTTAACTGTCGTCAGGAGCCATACACACAGATCAAGGTAAGCTATGAAATCACAGCTATATGTCACCCCTATAGTCTTGTTTCCCAAGCAAATGAATAAACAACGCGAGCTTGGACCAGAGAACGAATGGTTAGCATCAACTTGGCCAGAAAACAAATGGCTAGCATCAACCGCGTGACAGGATGCAAGCAGGCGCTTGGACAGACCAGGTGTCTGGTCTATATACAGTGACCTAGATGACAGATAAATCGGGACATGCTACTGGCGCTTCGACGACAATTAAATCGGGACGAAGAGAGTAATTAGCAGCTCAACTAATAGACTTACTAACCATTACCTAACGAATACTACCTCCATGACGCAACGGGATGCTTTTGGTTTGTCCCAAGTCAAAGTATGTTATATTTGATTAAATTTACAAAAAAGATTATCAACACTTATGGCACTAAATCGATTTACCATAAAAATATATTTTATAATGAGTCTAATAATCTTTTTTTGTCATGATATTGATATTCATTTATGCAAACTTAGTCAAACATAAGATTATTTGACTTATAACCAAACGAAGGGTATGTTTAGATGACTCTAACTTCGGGTGGAGTAGCTCTATTCTAGAACTTTAGGTGGAGTGACTCTGGAGCTGCTTTTGTCCAGAGCGTGTAACCGATGTTAATTGCGTAATATTTTCAAAACTCCTTGTCCATAGTCTATTTTGTAGTTTTCTGAAGTTGGTAAGATGTGCTCTAGAAAAATGAATTAGAATGCCAAGAACTTTATGAAGTTAGACCTGCTCCAGAGTTAATGTTTGGCTAACTAATACTCCCTCCGTCCAAAAATAAGTGTCGTTCTCGCTTCTCGAGAAATAATTTTGATTAATTATATATTAAATATATAAATATTTATGCTAAATAATTAGTATCATTAGAAAGATCTTTACGTCTATCTTTTAACAAATTTATTTAGAAATATAAACATTGCACGTATTTTCTACAAATCAAGTTAAACTTGTGGCACGAAAACCCAAAATAACATTTATTTTTGAACGTACTCCCTCCGTCCCTAAAAAAGTGTCGTTCTCAGCTTTCCGAGAAATATCTTTGACTAAATTTATATTTAAAAATATTAATATTTATAGTACATAATTATTATCATTGGATAGATCTTTTAGTCTAGTTTTTTAACAAATTTATTTGGAGATGTAAATGTTATACGTATTTTATACAAATCTAGTCAAACTTGTGACACGCACACTAACAACGACTATTTTTTATGGACGGAGGGAGTAGGAAGTAGCTAGCTCTAGTTTGGAGTTGGCCTTTGGAGTCATGACAAACATGCCCTAAAATAACACTCTTTATGGGATAGAGATGCTAGTTCATCGGTAAGTCTAGGGATGCTAAGGGCACTCATAATATAGACTCTATGTAGTTTCTACGTTCATTTAATACTTCTCTATTTATTGAAATTTGCTGACACTATAATATTCATCGAAGAAAGACAGGCCGGAAACAAGAAACCGAGTCTAAAGAAGACCCGACGTCTACGCGCGGATCGATGCTGAAGAAACTAGCTGCGTCCGCGTTGGGAAAAAGCTCCGTCGTTTCCACCAAGCGGCTCAGATCCCGTGCGTCTTCCCCAGCGCCACCACCTCCATCCCTCTTCCGCGCACGCCCCTTCTCTGCTCACGCGCGCAGATGTCCGCTCCACGCTCAGATACCCCATGAAAGCATGCGCGGCCACAGCTTCTCAGTTCCGGTGCGTTTCTTCCCCATCGCCGCCACCATCTTTTCCCACGTGTGCCCCCAATCCCTCTCCTGCCTCACCGTAGCCATGGGCGTCCTCGTCGTGCTGCTGACTGATGCGGCACCTCAGTTAGCTGCGGTGGAGGAGCACGTCGCCACCAGCACTTGTTCATTGTCCGTGCTTCTCTCTATCTTCCTTTCCTCTCAGGTTGCATGCACATGTTTGCTTTTCTTGTTCTCTTTTCACGACGCCATGGAGCTCCGGCCAGCACTTGATGCACACGAACACCAGCACCTGATGGAACGTTCGGAGATTGGACGGATAAGTTGCCGGAACGCTCGATGTCAGGTATTCAGCTCCGTCTACACCAGGGCATGAAGTATGCTGGCATGCTGCGGGAGTCCGAAGATCCAAGGGACAGGAGGGATGAATGATTGGATAGACCTTAGACAGAAAAGCTGCACTGTAGAAGGATAGTTTCTTGACACAATGTCATAAAATGTAGGAGAAAATTGTAAAAATAACTCTCTAAACATCGCGCTTCGTAAAAATGACTCGCTAAACGTCGTATTCGTAAAAATGACTCTCCAACCGTTGTCTTCTTAATTTTCAGAACCCTATCCGTATTTTACTCCTTTTTCCTAAACAAAATACATGTATTTCCTATTTTCCTCCTTATTCTCTACATCTTTTTCCCAACACCAATCAAACACTCCTCAGCTATGAACTGTACGCCTATCAAGTATCAACAAGTCATTTTCTACTTGGGAACGCTCCCGGCATCACCTTATCCATCTTTTATATTTTCTTCAGACTGTAGCTAGACATCATCACGTAGACATTAGCTCAGGTCAGGAACCTTCAGGACTTGGGCAATGGCTCCCCGGCCAAGAACGACCGGAACATCTTGAATGCCCTCCTGGGCTGAAACAATGGCACCTCATGCCCTGCACCTCTCACTGACGCGAAAGTGAGCCCTTCATACAACACGCTCAGATTCTTCAGCTTAATTACCTGAACACCCAAATCCTCAGTCCTGCTTTCATCAGCTTCTTGTACGTCGGCAGCATGGAGAACTATGAATCTTGCCATGTCTTGATCAGCACATCACTGCCAGTGTTAAGAAATGACAAAAAAAAAACACATTCGACCAGTGACACTCTTAAATGGCTGAACCGATCATGACGAGAACCGAAAGGAAGCTATGGAACCTGCAGGCAGTCCATCCGTATCTGTAGGGGATCGCCGTGGTGTTTGCGTGCATTGCCTTCTGCACATCCAGCCTGTTGTAGTACTTCTCGGCGTAGGCCTCCGTGCAGGGGTCGTAGCCGAAGGACTTGCGGCGGATGTTCTTGAACCTCAGGACGGTGGCGTTGGACCTGGCCGCGGCTACGTTGGGTATGGCGTCGCTAGGTTCATCCATGGCGGCAGGAGGATTTCTGGCGGCGGCGAGATCGGAGCGGATGGAAGACGTCGGGTCGGAAGATGGAATGTCGGACCTTTCTCTCATATAGCATATGTATTTTGTTTAGAAAAAGGAATAAAATACGGAAATCAAGAAGACAACATTTTGAGAATCATTTTTACGGAATACAACGTTTGGAGAGTCATTTTTTGAACCACGATATTTGGAGATGTCATTTTTGCAATTTTCTCAAAATGTAGAAACTACTGTTAGTTTCTGCTGACTGCCCTAATATGTGTAACCATCCGTTCGCATTTAATAACTGGATTCAAATCGCATTTGTTAACTTAGGGCAGTAAAGACTAGCGATACAATTAGGCACAGTGCCAGTGAGGACCAGTAGATTGCCTGGGAAACAAAACACAGAAAAAAATATCAAAATATACTGTCGTTACAGACCAACAAAGGCTCGAGCAGAAGACAAACAGAAGGAATGGAAGCAAAAAACAGAAGCAACAGGAGTGTGAACAAACAAGCATGTGCATTGAGCTTCCTCTTTGCGAGAAAATCGCTGCATATTGGTAATCTTCCATACAACAGGGGGAGAGGAACACTACAGTCCCCCTCAAACACTTTTTTTTTCCAACAACAAGGCCGTATCATCATCTGTCAAACATACATCCAGCAAGATGAAAAACGGAGGGGGACAAAAATAGCGCTGACTGAATTACAGATTAGTGGGGGTATAAGCCATCTGTACGTTCTCAAGGAGATTCGACTCCGAGCCATTGCCACGCCTCGGGGGTGCTCCAGGCACAACATCAATCTGCCTCGGGCGTGTAGCTGCCATCAACAACTAACATCTTAAGAATGCAAAGACAATTTACTATGCTGGTGAAAACGTGGTTTACTCCTCAAAGCCATCCATCATGGGGCGGTGGTGGTCTCCTTCCGAAGTGTTCTTCAAGGACTGTTTTCGGGCTGTGCCCCGCCTGCTCTTGGCTTTCTTTGCCTTCATCCTCCGCTTCTTCTCAGTTGCATCAACCCAGGTGTAGTCCGACGGTATGTGGAATGGATCGACCTCATCTTTCCAGTTCCGGCTATCACCATTGTCACTGGACTGCGTACCTCGGCCACCCTTTACCCATGAATACCATGAGCCTGATCCTTCTGATTCTTTGGCTTTCGCGTCTTGAAATTGTGTCGGGCTTGAAGGTGGGGTGGCAAACTCGTCTAGAGGCTGTAGTTCTTCAAACTTTGTGAATGTGACGATGACACGTATCGTTGGAACAATAGGGATGGCAATCTGAAATAAGACGATACAGAAAGTCAGAGATCATTATGCAGAAAATAGATATTAATGCGTCAGGTGCTTTATTATCCACAGCAATTTTGTTCTTGATATGATCAGAAGAAAAACTCAGAATGCCTTTTAAGGGGAAAAAAAAACTTGCGAGTACACGCAAGAACAGCTTTCCATGAGAGCACCATGCATCTTCCCCGTGGAAAGTGAGATTTTGAAAGATATATACACGGCAGAAATGGGTGCTCCTACAAGGCAAGCCATGATTCCACTTAAACCTAAAGGAACACCCAACACCTATGGTTCTTTTCCACTAATCCATGCTCACTTCAATCAATCATAAATCATACAACACATCCTGCCGCATGTCTCAATTAAAATATCGATACATCCAAATATATAAAAAAACACATTGATTGGCAAATTTGAAATAAAACTTGGTTTCACATCAAAATGCAAAAGAAACAGCAAGAGTTGCAGATAAAATTTATAATTCTCACCAAAATAGACTAGGAATAAATAACATCACTTATAGTTGCCCTGGATTAATAAACAATTTTCAGGAAAGAGTCGGTAGGAAATGTTGTAGGACAGATCAACTAACTTCAGAGTGCAATGGTATCAGTAGGAGCACTGGAGCAGTGGGGAATTAGTTTTCTGGTGGTTTGAAGAAGGGCCCAACTAATCAAGACTTGAATGGAGAAAGAGACAAAGTGGGTGAGTGATAGGTGGCTCAAGAAAGTTTTAAGAAAATGAAAAGCCCAAAAGGAAACACATATCTTTTTGGCAGCTTCTGAAATCTGCAAGATTATTGACATGGATGTTGGGAGCAACCACCTGCTAGCCACAATTGAAGGATTTAAAGTTGATTAACAAAAATAGCAATGATGTGAGAACCTGATAAAAAGGGCAAGATAGTTCACACTAGATTTTATGACTCAATGCTGTACCACATACATCGTAAATGCCATACAATTAAAGTGGATAAGTTGTAAAGATGGCAATATTGGAAAACACATTAGATGTGGGTATGGCATGTGGATGCTGAAGCCATGTCCTAAAGAGGCACTGATGGCTTAGTGCGATGGTACTTCCCAAATTTGCCTTTATCATGTCCATTTTAACACATACAAATTTTTTTCAATTTCCACTTATTCGAGAAGGGCTCATGGCAATCTATGGATCCTATGCGACCGAAGAACATATGGTAAAGTGACATTATATTTTCTTATGAATGTATCCTTGTTAGTGAACAGGTGGGCACCACATCTTATGATTGTGCCCTCGTTAGTGCAAATAATTGATTACCAGGAAGACACCACATAAGATGAACCAGTCCTATAACATGAACTACCCTTTCTTAAAGTTCAAACAAACACAATCTTTCTTATTAAAAAAATAGTCCCAGGAAAAAGGAAACATGACTAACCAAACATCAATCAATGTAGAAACTGGGGAAGGAAGTGTTCGCAGTAGAGATCCAAACAACACGATGGACAATATATAGCCAAAGTCAATGAGATAAGAGCACACACAACGGATGCAACCAACAATGGAATCTCAAGCAACAAGCTTGCAGCATTAGACTAACTTGCTACCCTTACAGAAAGCAAATAATTGGTAGATATGGTAAGAAACTTGATTCAGATTGACAGAATATCTTGAGTAGCAAAGAAACATAGTTGTCCATCGAGAAGATCGAGAAATAATAGGTATGCAAGATGTAAATCCTGCTGGAAGCACGGGTAATGTAATCAAGGTGCCAGGTAGTGTACCTTGACTGGAAATGTGCCTGTAGGAAGTTTGGTTGTCAAGAGTTCCCTAAGCCTCCTGACAGCCTTCACTTTGTTTGCTAGGACATCAAGCAGAGGGATGAGTTCATCTGTCTTCAGAGGGAAATCCGGTGTCAGCCACAACACTGGTCTTAACCCCTTCTTGTACTCGCTTTCATGTTTTAGAGACTCAGCAGATGAACCACCCTTCTTCTTCTTCCCACTGCCCTTCTCCTTTTGCTTCCCTGGGTCACTTGTTTCATCCTTGCTCCCCACCTTTGATGGCTTGTCATCGCCCTTGGCACCTTTCTTGCCGCCCCAACCGAACCACCCCTTCTTATCTTTGGCCGCGCCATTCGCATCCATATGATCAGCACCAGCGTCACCTTCGTCGACCCTCTCAGATTCCTCTTCGTTGTTCCCCATCCTAAGCGCAGAATCAAGTTGCTTCCTCTCCTCGGCTGTCAGCACTTCGTCTAACTCAGCATCAAGCTCCGCGCCCCTCCCGTTCTTCTCCTCTCCGTCCATGGCAAACAGCTCCTCGTCCGTCATCGCCCCGGGCACGCGCCTAGACTTGACGGTGACGAGGACATTCAGCATGTCATACACCTTGGCCTTCCACTGCCCGACGGCTTCTGTCCTCTCCTGGCGGCGCCAATTCAAGTGCGGCACGAGCTCCGCTTGCGTGACGTCGATGCCCGGACGGTACATGTTGGTCTTGGACATGAGTGCCACCTCATGCGCCACCTCAGACTCGGTAGGCTGCACGCCGGCCCCCTCGAGCGCGTCCGTGATCTCCTTATCCTTGTGCGCGAGCACTATGAGCGAGCCCGGGTGCAGCTCCTTGCCCCCGGCGTCCTCGGGCCTGGCGCCGTCCCCGAGGAAGAGGAAGGTCTGGTCGGAGCGCTGGATGCGGAATCCGTCGAAGCCCGCGAGCGTCATGTCGGCCCGGAGCGCGGCGCCGCGCTTCCAAATGCGGTAGGTGTCGGAGGGCGCGATGCGGCCGATGAAGGGGATGACGGAGGACTCGAAGTGGAAGGAGATCTCCATGTAGAAGTCGCGGATGCGGGAGATGGAGGCGAGGATGCGCGGGAGGCGGCGGCACCACTTGGCCCAGGCGAGCGGCTGGTAGTGGCGCGCGATGATGGTGGCGATGGCCTCCTCGCGGGTGCAGACGGCCTCCTGGAGCGCGGACCAGCCGTCGGCGTTCTGCAGCGACCAGTCGGCGCCGGCGGACATGAGGACGTCGGCGGCGACGGGGTCGCGGAGGCGCACGGCGAGGTGGAGCGGGGTCTCCCTCCGCGGCACGTCGCGGCGGTCGATGACGGCGGAGACGGCGTCCGCCACGGCCTCCCCCGCGATGGAGTCCTCCTCGGTGGCCACCTCCCCGGCGCGCGGCAGGCGCGGGAGCGCCGCGACCAGCCGCCGCAGCGCCGCGTGGTCGCGCCGCAGCACGGCCAGGTGCGCCGGGCTGTGCGCGTACTTGGACACGTCGTCCATGGCGTGGGCGGGGGGAGGGGAGCGGGCGTGGGTCCGGCCGGACGGACGGCCGCGGTCGTGTGGCTAGGTCAGGCGGATCTGGGGAGGGAGGGGCATGGGGGTTGGGGTGCTGGGCGCGGCCAGATCTGGCGCGGCGAGGGTGCGCGGACGCTCCTCCGGGTCGCGGCCGCGCGCTCCGGCGCCGGCGCCGGCGTGGTGCGGGCGAGCGGTGGGAGGGAAAGGGCGTGGTGGCCGGAGGTGGAGGGAAGTGGTCCTCCTCCTCCTATTCTGGGGTCCCGAGCCGCAGTTAATTTTTCCCCTCCCACCCTTCTCTCTTCTCTCTCTGTCCCGCGCGCGCGCGCTGGCTGGCTGGCTCGGACGCCCGACCGGGACTTGGGGGGACGAAGACGAAGCTGAGATGGGTCTCCTCGGCCTCGTCTCTCCTGGCGCCACCCACGCGCTCTGGGCTGTGCAAATTCCTGTGCTGTCCCTGTCCTGTGCTGCTGTTCCCCTCCCCTCGTCCCATCCCGTTCCGTTCCGTGCCATGACTTCCGTCGATGCAAATGGTCGGGCATCGAGTGGGTGCTCACTCCACTTGCTTGCACAGCTGCTAAGCAAGGTTCGATGATGATTGATTCTCACTCACTCCTGAGAGATTGGATTGAGGTTGAGGATGATGATGATGCTCTATGATATGCATGCGCGCGCTGTGCAAAACTGTAACCGCCAATTTTCAGCCTGTTCTTTTGACTGGAAAATAAGCGCTGATATCGGCTCGTGCTGATTTGTTGTGAGAGAAAAATACTGTTTCGTGGCTAAAAATAAGCGCTGATTGGTCAAAAAGAACAAGCTGTTCGGTCGGTCTACAGCGCACTGTGGCAACCCACGAATCCAGTTTGTGTTGTATCATGCCGATTGACAGAGATATCTGGAGTAGCAAGGCCGATCAGAATTTTTATTTGGTCCGGTAATCGGTTCAGATTCATATATAGCCCGTTTTCAGTAGCATCAGGGATCAAACAAAGAAGGCCATCTTCTTGTTTACTCACTTATTCCCCCTCAAATCTTTCTTTGTGATGAAATGCTGCTATGAATGGTGTGACAGCATGCAAGTGCTGGTAAAGCATATATATACTCTTAACCACTAGCCGCCTTTTTTATTCTCCATGACCTGTCACGCCTCCACTCCACTTGTGCAATGTAGTGTAAATGTGTAATAAATAATAAATAAAACAAAGTGAGATCTCGTCGTCGATGTATCCATCAAAAGTTGCTTTTAAAAAAAAAAAATCAGATACGGCCCCATAAGAATTAAGGTCTACTTGAATCCACTAATGCTAATAATTAGTTTTTAAAAAACAATGCTAATGATAAGTTACTTAATAACTATAATTAGCTGGTTATAAAAGCTTTGTTAGCATGAAGTTGTCTGCAAATTTCTAAAAGCTTTAGTAGATACCGTTGTGAATTTAGAAAATCCTCCGTCGTCACATAATGAAGTTGACCCAATAGTAAATCCCAACGATATTCTAGGCTACATTCACCATCTCGATCGGCATATGTAAGACAATGAAAAACCTAACCCGTCTTGTGTTGTCCTCCATCCTCACCTATCAGATCAGGCACGTAATACCTAATGCTACTAGAGAAAAGTATTCGCAGCTATAGACAACATGCCTGTCGCTGTTACTGGCAATCAAGCTGCACCAAATCACGCACTTAGGGCCTGTTTGGTTCCCTGCACCCGGCCAGACCAGGCCCGCGGGATGCAGGGTCCCCGTGTTTGGTTTCCTGGCCGCCCCTCCTAACCAGGCTCCACTCGTGCAACCTCCCCCTCACAGCCAGGCTCGACGGGAACGCAGAAATCGGGCGTTCCTCTCCAGCCAGGCTCCGCTCGTGCTCCCGCGTACGCACTCGCGCGCCGATTTCAGCCGGCGGGAGATGGCGCGAGTTTGCTAGGGTTACCTTCCCATTTCGCGCCATTCATCGCCTATATATGTGCCTCCCGCCTCCTCCCTCTCGGTTCGTCCGCCGTCGTTCCCCCCTCGGTTCACCCACCGCCGCCTCCAGTAGGTCCTCCCCCCCCCCTCTTCTCCATTCCGGAGTTCATGGATTTGTGGCATGCTGACCCTTCTCCTTCTCTTCTCTCTTGTTGTTCTCCACGTTCTTTGGATCTGAGCCCTACAGGCAAGTGATTCACCCCCTCCCGTGCATCTCCCTTTTTGTTTTTTGGAAACCCAAACTCAAGATTTTTCACAAAATCGTTGCAGGAACTCCAGATCTAAGTTCTTGTTTGGTCTTAAGGTATGACTCAAAGTTCTTTATCAACGGTTCCTAGTATTTTTGTGTCTTTTTCATGTAATTCGCTTAACACATGGAACCTATCTGTTTTGTTGTTGCAGATCTGCCATCCCGTCGCTTGTTCTCGTGATTTAGGTTGTGGTCCTACAAGTTCTGTTTTGGTATATGAAACATCTCCCTCTCGCCCCCTCCCTCTTGGTTGCGGTAGTTTTTGCTAAGTGCTGCGATTCTGAGTTATGTTGGCAATATTAATCTGAGCATTTTGTCCTAATATATGATGTTGGCAATATTAATCTGAGCATTTTGTCCTAATATATGATGTTGGCAATATTAATCTGAGCATTTGTCCTAATATATGATGTTGGCAATATTGATCTGAGCATTTGTCCTAATATATGATGTTGGCAATACTGATCTGAGCATTTGTCCTAATATATGATGTTGGCAATATTGATCTGAGCATTTGTCCTAATATATGATGTTGGCAATATTGATCTGAGCATTTGTCCTAATATATGATGTTGACAAAATTAATTTGAGCATTTGCCCATGTCAGTCATGTATCCATATCTTTAGCCTAATTCCATGCTACTATGTTGGTAGTAACTCTGGGTTGAAACTATCTTATTTTATATAGATGGACTTGCAAGAGAAGAGACGCTTGCTATTTGGTCGTGCTGCTGCACTTGTTGCTGCTATGTATGCACTGCTTTTTGCTAGGATTAGGATGAATCAAAGTTCACGGCCAGTGATCTCTTATGGTCCTATGAGCAAGATGGACGAAGAGCGGAAAAAGAACTTAGACTTAATTTACAACTCCAATGATGTAGAGTGTGTTAACATGCTTCGCATGAGAAGGGCCCCTTTTTTCAGGCTTTGCAAATTGCTTAGGGAAAGAAACCTGCTTAGGGACACCATTAATTGTTGTGTAGAAGAGCAGTTAGCAATGTTCCTTCATATCGTTGGGCATAACCAACGATTTAGAGTTGTACACCAAAATTGGAGAAGGTCAATAGAAACAGTCCACCGCCACTTCAAAGAGGTGTTGTATGCAATTGGTGAACTTAGAGACGACATGATTAAACCTCCCTCAAATGAGACACCACTTAAGATAAGTAACAGCCCAAGATGGTATCCATACTTTAAGGTAAATTACCTGGCTAGTAAATTGTAGGAAAATGTTGTATTCTTGGGTGCATATGCAGTAACAAGAGGAATGTCATCATGTAATGTAGGACTGTGTTGGGGCAATAGATGGAACTCATATATATGCTAAAGTCCCAGCCAAGCTACAAGCTGCATTTAGGGGGAGGAAACACTACCCAACACAAAATGTCCTTGCTGCTGTTGACTTTGACTTGAAATTTACCTATGTGTTGGCTGGTTGGGAAGGCTCAGCACATGATGCCACCATTCTTGCTGATGCCCTAGAACGAGGGCATGGGTTAAGGGTTCAACCAGGTAATTACATGAATTGGTTAGTTAAATAAAACAAGTGACTGCACAAACATCAACCTAATTGTTGTCCCTATTTTTTTAGGCAAATTCTACTTAGTAGATGCTGGATACGCATGTCGCCCTGGATTCCTTCCTCCCTATCGTGGCACTAGATACCATCTGAAAGAGTATGGTGGTAGAAACTACCCAACCAACCCAAGGGAGCTATTTAATTTGAGGCACTCCAGTTTGAGAGTTTCTGTTGAAAGGGCTTTTGGTGCCCTGAAGAACCGTTTTCGCATCATTGATAATAAACCCTTCCACCCCTTTAGGACACAAGTAAAGTTAGTACTTGCTTGTTGTATTTTGCATAATTGGATCCTGGGGCATGGGGTTGATGAAGTTGTGCCAGCTGAGTTGTAACAGAACCGCCTTAATCACATGGCCCACAGGCACCTGTCATCGTCACTAATGACCTCTGACAGTCGTACCCGTGTTCCAAATGATCGAGGCAGCCCTGCCGGGCTACATCAGTGCCCGTATGCCGACAGGATCTCCATTGCGAAGCCATTACAGAGTTACAACATTTCATAATCAAAATACATCAGAGTAAATGCGGAAGATTAACTAGTACTTAAATTACAAACCGAGTTCAAATAGTAAATAAGTGTAGTTATTACAAACCAACTTAAAACAGTAGCAGTGGCACTGGAACAGCGATACAACATAAATAGATAGTAGATAATCGAACCCAGCCCACGGGTCCTTCACTCCTCACCACTATCCTCTTCGATCACTGTAGCACAACAGGGGTCGAGACAAATCTCCGGCTGTGACCCTCCTGCAACGGGGTTAACAAACCCTGAGTACTGGGTACTCCGCAAGACTTACCCGACTAAGGAAAATATCTGACTCTTGGAATGCAAGGTTAGGGGTAAGGCTTAGCAGGAGGTAAGAGTTTAGCGGAAAAAGCATTACTATCCTGCCTCAGTATTTTTGCTCATTGAATAACCTTATTAATATCATAAGTCATCATTCATCTTTTCCATCTATCTTATTCTTTTCATCATTCTCAAACATCCTATTCTTCGAACCACTTTTCGAGGTAGACGTGAGGATCAAGTCTCCATAACCGAGGAGCACGTCGATTCGAATCAAGTAAGTATACCCAGCTGGGGATTCTATCCACACTGCATATGTAGCACTTAAGCTTGCATATACCAACCCATTGTCACGGCTTTTCTATTCCGGACCCGGTCCTACGCCACCCGAGAGCACAGTACTCCACTAGTCTCCAGGCACGCCGGCCACGTGGGTACATGCTACTCTCGCCATCTCTCCACTCCCAGTGCGCGGTTGTCGGTTCCAGCAATAGAGCGACCTGACCCTAGGCTTTCCGAATTGGTATGTGGGTAGGCTGTTCATCATGATCACAACAGGCCTTACAACGAACGGTCCCTACTGCTTTCCGTCAGAGACCATGCATTGGGACTCTAACCCAAATACCCTGGATTCTGCCCGGTTTTCAAATCCCTTTCCCGATGATGACGATCAGTTGGGACTCTAACCCAAACAGATGGCCGATCACTCGGGAAACCCATCCATTACAATAACAGTGTCCTGGCCAAAGGACCCTGCCATCATACATGGACTCATACCCATCCCTTGATAATTCTTCATTCCAAATATCAAGTTTAAATTAGCATTTTTGCAATTCTAATATTTAAGCATGACTAAGCATTTTTCAACTCATTTCAAATCATTAGGTTCCTTGGATAACAAGTAGTCAAGGATGGTAAATGCATCAATTGTTTCATCACGCAACTCCTAACAACTTAATGCAGTTGATTAACTCCAGTGATAAAAGCATTTATAAATAGAGGGTTGAATGCACCGGGGCTTGCCTTGCAGCGCAAAAACAGTCGGGGTAGGAGCACCACAGCTTTCAGGTTCAAGAACCACCTCGGAACCTTCTCCTTCAGGCACCTCGACTTTGACTTCCTCGTTTACCGGCACTACACGTGTGCAACAATGCATGTATGAATGCGATGCGGAAAAGAGCATATGCAAGAAATCAAGAACTAAACATATGACAAGCATAAAACAACACCACTAGGGTGTTCTAGGTCTTAAATGGTTTGACCTAGAACCACAATCAATTCCAAAGTCACACAAACCCTAAATTCATTTTCTACACTTCTTTTTACTATTTAATAAACCCATATCTATTTAATACAAGAGCAAACTAATCCCATTTGAGACCAAACTTCACCAACAGATAGTCTTTCATGCCAAACAGAGACAAATAAAATTTGGTGATTTTTGGAGTTACCTAGAATTAATTAAAAATGTGCAAAAATCCATTTTCCATTTATTTTAGGGATTTTTACCTACTGCAGAAAGTACTTAAACATGACAAACAATATTTTTATAAAATTCTACACTATATATATAGCATGTGTAAATTATTTCACAATTCTTGGTTGCACAAAATTAATCATGCAAAAATAATAAAACAGGTTACTATTCAAACCAAATTAAAATAGAAAAGCATTTCAAAATTCACTGGAAAATAAACAAACCCTATTCGGCCCACTCGGCCCACAGACCGGCAGGCCGGCCCAACCGGCCTGCGCGCGCGCGGCGCCTGGCCAATATGCTAAAGAGCCCTTCGGTTTTGCGGAAAACAACCCGCAGCCCAAGCACTACTATTCACATGAGTCACAGACATTGCAAAAACCCCCCTGGGTTTCTGCTCCTTCTAACCCGAGGTCCTTGCCTCTTCCTCCTCCGCCAGGACGACAGACCCGCCGGCGGTTCGCCGCTCGTGGCTCGCCGCCGGTGGCTCTACTGGCCCAACCAACCCTACCACTGCACTCCAGACTACAAGCCGCACCTATCGAGCTACTACTCGACCCTAGACGACATCCGGAGCAGGCGCATCCACTGCCGCGGCGGCTCGGAGACGGCGGCGACCATGCCGCCGGTGAATATCAACTAATAGCGATCAAGGAAATGGGCGCTAGAGCATCAGGATCTCACCCTGAAGCGATTAGAAGAGACGGTGGAGGTGGAGACGGCTCGGGGACGGCAGCTTGACGGCGACGGTGGACCGGCGGCTCGGCTCCGGCGAGGCGGACACCCTCCGAGCAACCTGGACCATCAAATGACACGCCGAGAAGCGCATGAGTTAGGGAATGATGAGCCGCATCCCGTGCGCATCGGCTCAAAGGCTATAGCTCACCCAAACGAGGAAAGCACGAAGATGAACCCGGCGGCGGCGCTCTGCGCGACCAGCGGCGGGCACGGTGTGACTGGGCTCGACAAGGCACCGGAGCTCCACTGGAAGGGTGGAAAGGATGCGCAATGGAGTGAGCAAACTAGCTACGAGATGGAGAGGCTAGAGATGGCCGGAGGACGGCGAATTTTGTGGACGACCGAGGTGAGCTCGGAGACGGTGGCGGTGGCGATTTCGGACGGGAAGGACTGGGAACGGGCTTAAATAGACGGGAAAGCGGTCGGGCGCGACGTGGGGGGGGGGTCCGGCGACATGCTGCGCTCGCAACGGACAACGCCCCGGCCCCGGCGCACGCGCTGCGCTGCCGCGCACGCCGGCGACGTGCGCGCCGCGCGGGTACGCTGGGTGGCAGATGAACAGTACTCGGGTACAGTACCTGATGCAATGCAATTCGTCCAATTTGATCATGTAGATGGCCGAATCTGAGGGAGTGGTCAAAAGGAGATTTGTAGATCTTTAAGTACTGAACAACTTTTGTTTTTGCACCAATTTGAAATTCGGCCTAGATTTGAAAATATTCAAAAGGGGGTAAACTAGGGTTTTGAATTTTAAACTGAATATTTAAAATTACTTTTTATTTCTCTAAAGAACTTGAAATTTGGCCAAAATATAAGTTGTGCATCTCAGAGAGATCTACAACTTCTATTAAGGAAGTTTTATCTAATTCTCATTAGTTTTTGAAAAGCAGTTTTAAATTCAAATTTTGAAACACTGTTTTGAGCTTAATTCAAAAATTTTCAACATAACTTCAGAATCACCCAAAATAGAAGTTGTTCTACATTAAAAACTCTACAACTTTTATTAAGGGACCTACCTCAGATTTGATCAAATTTAGAAAGTGCACTTTGAAGCCTTTAATTAGGGTTTTAGGAAAATTAAAAAAATCAACAAGAAACACACAAGAGTTAAACAAGCTAATCACACTATTAGCCCTAATGACAAGCAAATGCACATGATGATATGATGACATGTCATTTTAGTTAACAGTAATACCAGGGGTATTACATGAGTTCTCTTGGGTACCAAATAACAATGGTACCCAACCCCATGGTGCTCAGTTGGATGATAATGCTGCCTGGGCTCTAACTAGGGATGAATGGGCTAATCACATGTGGGCTAATAGGGGTTCCTCTCATATCTAGTATGTATCACTTCTTTGTATCATTCCTGTACTATTTATGCAAGACAATGGACCTGCAATGATGATGTTTATTTGCTTTAAGATACTACACTTCATCTTATATTATAGACAAATGCAATGATGATGCTTATTTGCTTTAAGATACTACACTCCAGCTTATATTATGGACAAATGCAATGATGATGCTTATTTGCTTTAAGATACTACACTCTAGCTTATATTATGGACAAATGCAATGATGATGTTTATTTGCTGAGGCATGTGGCATGTGCAATGATGATTACAATTTTCACTATCTATTTTGCTGAGGCATATGGCATGTGCAGTGATGATTACAATTTTCCCTATCTATTTGCTGAGGCATGAGGCATGTGCAATGATGTTTACTATTTTTCTTATCTATTTGCTGAGGCATGAGGCATGCGCAAGTGTGATTACTATTTTCACTGTCATATTTTTCTGAGGCATGAGGCATGTGCAATGATGTTTACTATTTTCCTTATCTATTTGCTGAGGCATGAGGCATGTGCAATGATGATTACTATTTTCACTATCATATTTTTCTGAGGCATGAGGCATGTGCAATGATGTTTTCTTTTACTAGTGCGCTGTGAAACTGAGTGGGGTGTGGCACTGCATTTAGGGTATGGCTGATGAGATGATGCCTGCTGATGAGCTTGTGTTTCCTGGAGTTGCAACTGGGGCTGACATTGGGGCTGCTGGCCATGCTGCTGGTGACAATGGGACTACTGGGGATGCTGCTGCTGGATTCATACCAGTTTCACAGGTTCTTGCTCAGCAGAAGGCTGCACTGAGGTGGACTGAGCCTATGTCTGGGTTTGTGCTGCGTCGCATGTGCCAGCTCATCTCTACTGGAGTCAGGACAGATAAGGGCTTCAAAGAAGTCCACCTCAACCAGGTTGCAAAGGCCCTGCATGAGTTCTGTGGCAATGAAGTTACTGGTACCCAGGTGTACAATCATCTGAGAAAATGGAGGCAGAGATGGATCAGGGTGTCCAAACTGAGGGAGCTCAGTGGAGCTCAGTGGGATGATGATACCTGCATGATTGTACTTGAGGAGGAGCACTACAATGGCCATACCAAGGTACTGTTGGTGCAAGACAATGTCTACTTATTTGTATTCATGTGTGTGCATAATGGACAATTCATGACTAACTTGTTTTGTTCTTTGCAGGCACACCCAAAGGATGCTGAGCTGCTGAACAAGACAATACAGCACTATAAGCAGATGATGATCATCTTTGGAAATGGTCAGGCAACTGGCAAGTTTACTATGGGGTCCAATGAGCCACTTGGCACTGCATCGGACTTTGCTGAGAGCTCACTTAAGACTGATGGTAGTGAGAACCTTAAGTGTGGCAAGAATGACACAGGTGATGGGAACAAGACCGAGGGTGCAGTTGGTAACAAGAGGAAGAGGTGCCTGCTGGGAGAAGAGGATGTGGCATTGTTCACTGGCATGGCAAATGCAGTGAACAATGTTGCAGATGCTATTCGTGAGACCAAGGTTGAGGACTGCCACCCTGGGTTGTATGGTGCTGTCATGTTTGTGCCAGGCTTCACAGAAGAAGCACTTATGTGTGCTTATGGTCATCTGCTGGACAACAAGGCATTGGGTACGACATTTGTTCAAATGTCAGACTCCCACCGTGTGCTGTGGCTGAGGACCTACTTGAGCAAGCACTACTACATATGAAGGCCCATGCAGCTGGTGGTTGATCCTTTTGTGCAGTGCCTTGGCAGTTGGTGGTATAACCTTGATCTGAGCATTGGTGGCTTATTTTGTGCATAACTTACTACAGTTGGTGGTTGTGTAGTGGGTTGGCCTTCTCTTTTGTGCAGTACATCTGATCCTGCATACCTTACTAACACTAACATGTAGTTAGTGTCTTAGATATTATAATGCCACTTCAACCTAGATCAACCTAGTTGGTGGGTATATTTGAACCTGTGCAGGCAATCTGACCATGTATGTGTCCATTGCCATTGTTGTGAACCTCTTGGTTCCGAACTTTAACATTCTGAGCATATGCCTCATGCCAATGATGTCTTTTTCATTCAGTTGGTCACATATCTGGACATGTGTCCACTGGTTTTTGCACTTGATCTGAGCAAGTGCTAGTGCTGATGATGTTGTGCTCATTTCATTCTGCGTATTTATTGTATAATTGTTTCACATACTGAGCTCATGCCTTATGCCAATGATGATGGTTTTGTTTCATATACTTAGCACATGCCTTATGCCAGGGATGATTTTTTCACATACTGAGCTCATGCCTTATGCCAATGATGATGTTTTTGTTTCATATACTTAGCACATGCCTTTTGCCAGTGATGATGTTTTTATTTGACTGAGCACATGCCTCATTTTATTCTGGTGGTCTACCTATCTATCTCCTTCTTGTCTGAATATTTTGAACACCTGCCTTGTGCCGATGCATCAGTTCACAAAATCTGAGCACATGCCCTTGCCAATGATGAACTTCATTTTTCTTCTTTATTTGGATATGTGTAGGCACCATGGCCTGGTATGTGGTCCATGTGGGCCGCAAAACAGGTGTGTTCTCCAGCTGGGAGGCATGTCATAAACAAGTCAATGGGGTCAAAGGTGCTTGCTACCTGAAGTACAAAACAGAAGAAGATGCTCTTGCAGCATTCCATGGTCTAAAAGCTAAAGGAAAAATGGAGCATGCAACAGATGGCGTATTTGTACCGGCGCCAACAACATATAATGGTCACAAATGGAAGGACATTGTTATTTTAGTGGCAGGTTCAATAATATTAGTCCAGACTTTACTCATTCTTGTTTTGATTAGCAAAATCATGTAATATTCAATGCAAACAATGTCTTATACCCTGGCTGCTGGTAACCTTACCACCCAATGGAAGTGGTGACTCCACCAGCATGCATGCAGCGAACCAAACAAGCTCTCTGCACCCTCCTAATTTGAATCTCATGCAACTTCTGCAAACCAAACACCTGTTCGGTGTAGCCTGGCCACGAAAGATCAACCAACCAAACAACCCCACGAGCGAGCCAGGCTACGCTGAGAAGGGAACCAAACAGTTTCTTAATTAACCAGCGTTGAAGTCGCCGGTTGTTGTTCGGCAGTCCGGCGCGGACAAATTGCCTCCCACCCCCGGGCCGCCCGAACCAATTAAACACACGGCGCCATGCATCCATCCATCGGGTCAGCAAGTCACCCGTCGTCGTCATCGTCGTCGTCGTCGTCGTCGTCACCGTCCCCCGGATGAGCCGGCAAGCTAGGTCGGCAGGTGGAAGCTGCGCTAGGAGTAGGAGGAGGAAGACTCCTATAGGAAATCTGATCGGGTTGGTGCCCTGCCGAGCCGACTTGCCAATAGCACAATGCCCGCCAGCCAGAACACGACACTGGCAGAGATCGGATGCTTCTGTCCCTGCCGAGATTTGGGATCAGCCGACATTTAGAAAAGATCTTGTCAAATATTGAGAATATAAATTATGAATAACTTTAAAATTATTGAGTTTAGAAATATAAAAATTATATAAATAGATTGGTCTTTAAATATATTTTTATAAAAGTATACATATATCACTTTTTAATAAATATTTTTAGAGAAATATGAAGTCAAAATCATGCTTTAAAGTTTGAAGACTATGTCATTGTCCTAAACGACATCAAAATACGTGGCTAGCACTGCTACGAACCTTCTCAATGTCAAATTGGCCCTAGAAAATTGGGCCATTGTCCACATGTAATGTCGTAATAGGGACCATGATAGTTCCTTTTTTTATGAAGAGTTCTGGAGAGAGAAAAAAAAGTTCTAGTTCTCCCTGACTGAATGAAAAAAAAAAGTTCACAAGCTACAATGTGGCACTAACAATGTGCAAGAACTGCGTTACTGCAATATTATATTGCTGTTCAATATTCTGAAGGGGTCAGCATATAACCCGATACTCGAAATTTGAACCCGAATTACCTGGACTGGACCACGAAGTTACCCAAACCCGAGTTAAATCGTTTTCGGTAGCAAATTTACACACCCAACTTGCTTTATTTTCTAATGTGAATTGTGATGTCATCGGGAACTCTTGATCTACGATGTCATTGTATAATATCGAGGTATGTAGCAGTCTACTAGAAAAGTCCGGTTATAGTCGTAAGATCTTCTAGAGTGCTTATCGTGACATATCGTCTGTATGGTGCATAAATCTTTTGTGTATTCGAGAAAAGAATGTTGTTAAGAGCAATTGTTTTTATTCTTTAACTTGCAAATATAGTTATGCCTTTTCTGGACATTTTACAGGTCTATCGATTTTGGGTAATTCAGGAATTCTCTAATCTGAATCCAAAAATTTCGGACACTGTCTTCTCAAGATAAATTTTGAGCACTAAATTTAGAAACCAAAATTTAAAGCTCGACGAGTTATCTGAACTGAATTAAAATTACTAGTTCAGTGACAGGTGCGCGCATCGCATGGAACCCAACAGTGCATGGCCACACTGGCTGTGGCCTGTGCCCAGTGGCAGTGGCGCTGATCTGGCCTCAGCTCATGTGACCTTGCGTCTATGCCATGGCAAAGCGAGACCCCTCCCTGGCTCCCTCCTCCTTCCATGATGAGCAGGAAGGCAGGCAGGCGAGCTGCGCTGCCGCTGGGCCAAGCTTGCCTTTCTCAACAGACAGCGGATGACTCCAAAGCTTCACAGGCCGCCCTGTTTGCAGCTTAGTTTATTATTTAGTTTAGCTGGCTGGGGCTGGGATTACGCAGTAAACAAACTGGCGATGAGTTGTTTGCCTCGGATTAAGTAGTTTATCAAAGTGTGCATGGCCTCATGCATCCCTCTTGCTCTCTGGGAAGGACCTCTGCGCCATGACACGATGTTGTGATGTTGTATATACTCGTGTTCATGTCCTATGACGATGATTGTGATGATCATAGCTTACACGCTAACCATGCTAGGTACGGTACCGAGCTCGTAGGGATCATGCCATGTCCGTTACATTCATGATTCATCAGGAACATAAATTCAGCGTTTCAGCATTTAGATATATCGAAGTTCAGCTC
Source organism: Eremochloa ophiuroides (assembly GCA_038502445.1). NCBI lineage: Eukaryota > Viridiplantae > Streptophyta > Magnoliopsida > Poales > Poaceae > Eremochloa > Eremochloa ophiuroides. The sequence goes on along the minus strand of JAHLJS010000005.1, from coordinate 79,865,186 downwards.
GGTCTTCAGAGTTCAGAGTATCCGCCAGCTGAATTCACTATGACAAGATTTAAAATGAATTATATTAATAATATTTAGGTCACATAGCAAACGTCCATATATGGCAGACAAGATAATGTTTTGGTATATAAGCTAGGATTTTCATAATTGCAATTCGGTTACATGTTGTAAGAGGGCACCTTAAGTGTGAAATCAGTTTTGCTAATCGCCTGTACGGAAACACTTTTGTGTCAGAGCGTTTGACGGTCACTAAGCACAGGGTCCATACCTTTGTTTCCCTCTCACGCTCTAGATAGGCGTTTAAATGTCACATGGTGACCAACCGTATAGCTCAATGTAATCTGAATAAACACTAAATGATAGGTGTCTGACTCTTTACTATTAGGCCAATATTGTGCTCGATTCGATTTTTCAGTCCCATGGTTCGGTTCTCCTCTAATGGGCTATGTCGTTCGGTTAATAATTGGCTAATTGCTACGTTTTCTTTAATTTATTAGTCAAATTTTTTTTAATTTTACCAGTAGTTCGGTATATGTAAACATTAACGGCGTTCAATTATCATGCGCATCCAGAGCTTATTAAAGTTATCCAACTTGGCAGAGCAGTGCATGCGTGTTCCACAATACTCCAGGCCAGCTGAAATTAATTTAAAATTCAGATTGCAATTTGCAGCATCTAGATGCCAATTGCTACTCCCTACTTAATTAGTTCTTCTTATTACGTATTATTACTGCACAGTTCTTAACACGCATCGCAATTACATAGTGCCACCGCACACCCCACCACGCACGCAGCGCAGGTCTCGTGATGTTTAATAGCTTACGAATAGTTTCAAGTCAAATTCTATAAATTTTTGTCAAAATAATTTAAATTTTTTTGAATTTGGTCCGATATTTCTGATATATCCTTCTTATGACCTCCGATAAATTTTTATTTGCTGATAATGAAAACCTTACCCGATCCAACGTCCCTCTCTCCTCCAAGCAAAAAACAAAAAAGGGTCCAAACCAGCCTACCGTTACAGCTGCACGGCCCCAACGGCTCCTCCCAATTCAAATCCCTTCCCCCTTTTTCCCCGTCCTCCCTCTACTCTCCGCAGCGCTCCCTCCTCCATCTCTCGCCGCGTCCGCTTCCGCGAACCCTAGAGCTCGCCCGTCTCCGGAGTGCGGGCTCACCAGCGGCGGATCCCCAGATCGCACATCCTCCCGAAACCGAAACCCCAGCTCGCCTGAGCCTGATCCCCCCACCGATGGCGCCGCCGCCGACACCGACACCGACACCGACACCGACGCCTCAGGGCGCGGCCGCGACGCCCCTCAGGACGCCCGCGTCCAAGCACCGCCTCCACTTCCCCACCGCCACCCCGAGGAACGCCAACAACGGCGGCGGCGGAGGCGCCACGGAGCACCCGGTCGAGGTGATCGGCCGCATCCGCAACCTCGCATCGGGGTCCTCGTCCGCGCTGGAGATCGCGGGCGGCGGGACGGCCGTGCGCGTGCGCGGAGACGCGGGCGGGTGCCGCGACTTCACCCTCGACGGCGTCTCCGTGTCCGACGAGGAGGACCTCGAGGGCTTCTACCGCCGCTTCGTGCACTCCAGGATCCAGGGCGTCCGGGTCGGGGCCAAGTGCACCGTCATGGTCTACGGGCCCACGGGGTCCGGGAAGAGCCACACCATGTTCGGGTGCGCCAAGCAGCCCGGCATCGTGTACCGCGCCCTCAGGGACATCCTGGAGGGAGGCGGAGGAGGACGCGGAGGCGACGAAGGCGATGATGCCGGGTTTGACGCCGGCCTCTTCGTCCAGGTCGCGGTGTTGGAGATCTATAATGAGGAGATCTACGATTTGCTCGTGGGAAGCGGAGCCACTGCTAAAGGAAACGCCCCCAAGGTGATTTACGCTGGTTATTTTCACATGGCACTCTATAGCCTTCTGATTATGTGCTTGTGAATTCCTATTGCCTGGTACTCGTATACTTTATTAGGAATTTGCTCAAGAATAATTAATTTTTTGTTTTGATTGAATGCGGCATAGTGGATCTAGGCTGAAACAGGTACTGTGATTTTAACCCCGATGAACCAAAATATTTTGTATTAAGTGCTATACTTAGGTACTACTACTAGTGTTTTCTTTGGATTCAGCTGGTAAGTCGTATATGGTCAGATAACGAAGTGCTCATATGTGTACCCTCTTCTTGTTTCTGCATGTGTGTTTTGTGTGAGTTTCTTGTCATTGGATCATTGTGATCTTTAAATATGATTAACTATAAGCTCAACATTAGGCCATTGTAATGTTTAGATATGTTAATGCACTTTCTAACCCGAGTCAAGCAATGCAGAAGTTTTATCCACCAAAAGCAGATTGTCATTTGGCACTGAAATTGTGATATTTTATTGGGATTGTAGCTCTCGAACATCCCTGGTCTTAATTAGGAAGTGCTGACGAGTTATAATTTGAAATGTGAGAGCAAATATCATGATTACCGATGTTGACATTCATTGTTCTTGGTAATTGTCAATGTAAATTTTTGAATTGATGTAAATCAGTTTATCGTCAAAGCCTCACAATTCTATTTCTATGCACAGGCGAAACTGGAAGTAATGGGGAAAAAAGCAAAGAACGCAACTTATATATCTGGAAATGAAGCTGGGAGGATATCAAGAGAAGTGTTTAAGGTGGAAAAGCGAAGAACTGTGAAGAGCACACTCTGTAATGAGAGAAGTTCGCGGAGCCATTGCATGGTTTGTTGCATTCAACCACCAACGCTTTGAGCATTCATTTTTTTTTTTGGTTAAACCAACCTTTTTACGAGCTATATTTTGCCTCTACAGATTATCCTGGATGTCCCTTCCTGTGGGAGGAAGGTTGATGCTTGTGGACATGGCTGGATCTGAAAACATAGAAGCAGCAGGACAAACCGGATTTGAAGCCAAAATGCAGGTGTGTTATCCAACCGATTCCTGTATGTTTGTAGCATCTATGTGTTCCAAACTTCCAATTGCACTCTGCACGATGCTTTGAAGGAGTTGCTCCTTGCCACATGAATTGTACTGTCAAAAGCCAATAATATTTTATTACATGTCTGATCTATAATGTTGCTAATTTTTCCACAGACAGCAAAAATTAATCAAGGGAACACTGCTTTGAAGCGAGTGGTTGAGTCTATTGCTAATGGTGATTCCCATGTTCCATTCAGGGACAGCAAGCTCACAATGCTATTACAGGTACAATACTACAGAAAATTACATTTATTGATATAGAGTCTCCTATGTAATGATGATCTAAATATTACCTTTATTGTATTTCAGGATTCATTTGAGGATGACAAATCAAAAATCCTGATGATACTGTGTGCTAGTCCTGATCCCAAGGAACTGCACAAGACAGTTTCTACTTTGGAATATGGTGCTAAGGCAAAGTGTATTATCCGTGCTGCTCATGCTGCAACACCTAGGGACAAAATGAGCTCCGAGGAGTCATCTGCGATGCTGAATTCAAGAATTGTTGCAATGAACCAGTTCATCCACAAGCTTCAAAAGGAGAACAAACTGAGGGAGAAAGAGCGCAATGAGGCCCAGAATATGCTAAAGCTGAAGGAAGAGGAGCTAGCACAGCTGAGAGGAAAGCTCAAGCTGATAGAAGGGCAAGAAAAAGCTACTGAAAATGAGATTAATTTAAAAGTTATGGAGAAAACCCAGTTATTGAGGAGTGAACTCATGAAGATGGAAGAAGCGATGCTTAAGCAGCAGCAAGAGCTCACTGCGCTGAGACAGCAACTGCAGGAGGTTGAGCGTGAAAAGGCCGATGGTTGTCAGCCAGTGCAGCAGGATATATTTGGAGGTAGATTGCTGGCACGGCTATCAGAGATGCCTGCTCTTGATCAATCAATGGCAATTGATATGTCTATGGACTTAGACATGGGAGATCAACCGGCCATGCAAGATGTCAAGGTAATAAAAGAGGATACTCGCCAGCAGGGCCACATATGGAATCACACAGCCACGACGGCAGCAAGTGCTTGCGCAGGGTCTGTGGCGCAAGAAGATGATGTAAGGCTATCCGGGTATCCTGAAAAGACTGTCCTCAGCACTGTTTTTGAGGAGGGAGATGAAGAGGATGCAGAGAAGGAGTGTGGTCTTCAAGAGGAGGTCCGCAAGGAGGTTGTTGAGGAGAACTTTAAGGTGGACATGACACAATATACACTATCTGAGCCAGATGATCCTGCTACAAGGAAGCATCGGATTGAAAACATATTTAGGCTCTGTGGCAATCATCGTGAAATTGCAAAGAAACCAAAGGTCCAGTCACCAGCAAAGGAAGTGTTTGGTGGGGATCAAAACAAATCACCTAGAAAGCAAATTTTTGCAGATGAAAACATGGAGCCATCGGCTTGGGGAGCAATAGAGACCCCCATGTGCGACGTCAGAGTGGCTGACAGCCCAGTGTCTTCTCAGCTGTCACCAATCGTATGCCAAGTTGTAGGTGCATCCGTTATCAGAGCAAGTGAATACATGCAGTGCAGTAGTGGAAGACAGTGATCTGAACAAGGAGAACAGCCAAGGTGGCCTATTGGAAGTCTACATAAAATGGGAGTCTGGCAACCTGATCAAAGGGCTGAAGCTACTGCACAACTCATGCCTTTCAGATCTGAGGAAGCTTATAGAGGCTCACTTCGAAGAAGCAGGCAGCAAACAGCAGCATCATCAGTTTACCTTCCTTCTCCTTGGGGTATGTCATTCGGCCCTATCCATGTCATGCTTTCACCCAAGAGTTCTGTGCTACCTGTTTCTCGTCACAATGGCACTCATCTATCACCATATATTGGGGAAATGAAACCCTGTAACAATAGAGAAATGAACATCTTGCCAACGATTTTGAAATGAAAAAAAGTAGCTTGTTTATTTGAATTATGTTTGTCATTTTGGAATATAATCTGATTTATGCAAACAACCTGTTGATGAGAAAACCACCGAGAATAGCAACAACTTGTTGATGAAAAACACTGTCAAGAGCTTTAAAATTGGTGGTTATATCTGATTGGTGCAGGATCCGTCCGGTGCTCCGGTGTCCAGGGACAAGGAAGCTTCGGTGCAGATAAGCAGGCTGCCTCACTGGAACAACCAGCCAGACAGCTACCTGGCGTGCCTGCGCGCAGCCAAGAAACCGGCTGCGGACCACATGCCCTTCAGCCCACTGGATAGCAAGCTGAACACTGTGAAGGACGCCCACCTCGCCGGCGCGATGTCGCCCAAGGTGAACCAGATGAGCTCGCCCAAGGTGAACCAGATGAGCCCCAACTATATCCGGGAGCTGAGAGCTTGAGCTCCTGTGGCATGACCTATCTTCTATGTGTATGATCGATCGCCTATATTCTCTGTAATATTGATAATTGATTGCTAGTCTGGTTTCTTCGTCGGAAATACTACCACCCGTGATCAAGATAGTTGTAATTTCGTAATTATGAGATGGCATCGCCCAGATGCCACCTCCTACCTTGTGTGTGCTAAATTTCCACTATCAACTGTATCTTTGCCTTCTTTTGCCATCCTATCCAATTTTAACCCGTCTGGCAGCGAGAAAAAACTCAGGCTGGCTTGCCGTGGACCAGCGAGAACACGGTCGACGGCGCAGGCCAGGTCGCCGTTGCGCAGGTAACGCCCTGGCTGCTGAGAAAAGCCGAACGACGTCACAGCGTTGAGGCCAAGTGGGCCCAAATTGATTTTTTTTAAAAGTGCAATTTTAAAAACTATTGGTTTTTCCTCCTAATTTCTAATAAAACCTTTTTAGGAGTTGTAAAATGTGGAGTTCTTAGGAGGAAGAAATAGAAATATATCGGAGATAGTGTTAGAAATTAAGGAGCACTTAGGCCACAAGATCTCTAATCTAGTTCGTAGAGGAGTCGATGGAGTGGCCTTCTTCCTCACTGGACGCCTTGACATTGATGGGAAGAAGGTGAAGAAGAGAAGACGACGCTGCAGTCCTCCTCGGTGAGGAATGGCGGTGAGAGGTGGAGGCCTTCTCGTCACTTCAGCACCCTAGTCAATCGGATCTCATGGAGGATGGGATTAACTAGTAGTTAATGAACCACCCTATTCTTAGAAGTGGAAGCCGTCCTTTTAGAGGTGATGCGTGATGGGGGGGGGTTCTCAATCACGTAACTTGGAGTGCCTCCAATTACGGCATGTACGGGGAAAGATCCCTTGGTTGACTCAGCCACAGAAGCAGTTAGGGCATTGGCCCACACAGCCCATGAGCCTGAGATCACTTATTTTAACACTTAGCTCTTTTTATTAAATGGGGCAAATCACAAAATCACAGTTTGATTTTTCGAAACACGGGTAGGAAAGATCACGAGAGCCCAAGTAATGTTGGGCCTAAAAACTACCACAACTGATGTCCAAAGAAGCGGTTGGTGTTGAAGAGGAGAGGATGACGCGGCGAGCACAGGGCCAGAGAACCGCCGTGCGTGACGAGACGATCCCACTTCCCACCAACTATCAAATCCTCCTCTAAAAGTAGGGGTAGAGATCACAAGAGATCGATCATCGATCGATCGAGTGAATGAGAGGGTTGTGCTGCGTCAGATCAACCGACCGGCGGTGAGGCTGCGGGGCTGCGGGGACAGATGGCCGGTGAAGGGAACAACGGGGACGAAGGGTGGAGGCGGAGCGGCATCGAGGTCAGCGCCCTGCAGTTCGGCTACGACGGGCAGCCGCCGCTCTTCTCGCGTTTCAACCTCCGGGTCGCCCCAGGCTCCCGCTGCCTCCTCGTCGGCGCCAACGGATCAGGTATGCCTGGCCCTGACCCCTCAATGTCCCCTGCCTCCAGAAGCAATCCCTTTCATCTAATAGATTACGGATACGAGTGTGTTCCTAATGATTGGCGGTCCTCGCAGTTTTACTCTAGCAACAAACAATTAGTGTGTGATTTGGTGGTTGCTTACAGTGGGAATTCCCTGCCCAACTCTTTTCATCCAATGGTCCATTTAGTGATGGAATTCGCGTTGTTCATACCGTTATACTTGGAATTGTGGAATTAAATGGTCTGCTTGTGTAGTAACGCTTGTGCTTTAGAAGCTGGACGGAGTGACATCTGACAAATGCAATAAAGTTAACTGCATGCAGCACCAACTTATTGTTTGTTCTGTGTCGTGCATTGCATAAACATGTACTTTGTTTCTGACTTTCCTTCTCACGGAGATCAGAAGGCGTGTTAGTACTTTAATGTGGAATCTCCAGTGCCATCGTTAGAATTTGTCTACTTCCAAAGGTTGGTGTGCAACAGGAGGGAATTCTTTTATCCATTTCAGATAAACCTTATGTGATGCGCAGGTGATCCCTAGTGTTTTCTGTAGCATCTTGTAGTTGAGATATGATTATCAGCTTTACTGAGTAAATCTTATTGCACCGTAGCTCGTGTATGTACTTATGCCAATTGATACCTGATCCTGACCCCTGTTTTCGGCTGGGGTTCATCTGAGGGGTAGGAGTGTATTTGTATTGAACATTTGAACGATTCATTGGTCGTCAAACTTTATATGTGGTCAAGTAAAATTAACACGTCAATTCTGTAGGTTTAGGGGATGGGGATTATATTTTGGCCAATTTGGGACTTAGGATGTCCTGATGTGATATACAGTAGTTTCTATTTCCTCAATTTGTAATGGCACCCTTCAACAATTAGTGTGTGATTTGATGGTTTCTTTTGATGGGGATTGCCTGACCAGCTCTTCACACCCAATGATCCCTTTATTGACTGAGAATGGCATTGTTTTTAATGTTATCCATGAAATTGTGGAATTACACGATCTGGTAGTATGAGCTTGAAACAATGTTATGTTTGTGCTACAGAAGCTGAATGAAGTGACAAATACAATTAAGCTAACTGAACATTGCACCAGCTATTGTTACCCATTTTGTGCTACTTCCACATTTTTTTTTCAGCATGTTGCATTTTGTCCAGCCATCCATGCATACTTTCTTTCTGCCGTTGTTTTTCGTGGAGATTGAAAAGGGCGGTAAACTTTAATTTCAAATTTCCATTACCATTTCTAGAATTTGTTTATCTCCAAAGTTGGTGTGTAACATGAGGGAATTCCTTATTCCGTTTCAGATAAGTCTTATGTGATGTACAGATGATCCCTAGTGCTTCATGTAGCGTTTTGTAGCTGAGATCTGAGTAAATTTTATGTTCAGTGGCTTATGCATGTACTTATGTCAATACTCAGGCAAGACCACACTCTTGAAGATTCTTGCGGGAAAGCATATGGTTGGGGGAAGAGATGTTGTCCGTGTTCTCAATGGTTCTGCTTTTCATGATACACAGCTAGTGTGCAATGGTGACCTTTCGTATTTGGGGGGTTCTTGGAGCCGTACTATTGGTTCAGCTGTAAGTTCCCTCGCTGTTTACCTGCTTTAGGAATTAGGTTCAATGTGCAATAGTTAATACATTTGTTCATTCCAATTCCATCATTCTTAATGTTTGTACAAGTTCAGTCTTCCTCACAAATGGGGTTTTGGCATATAGATCTTTTGCCTTTAAAAGATAATAAATCCTTAGAATATTCCATTTTGCCTACTTACATAGTTACATTATTAAAAGTTGGCCATATGCAATTTCTTTTGTTTGCAGAGTTTGGTAATTGTGAATACACAGTTACCCAGTTCTGCACATTGAAAGATCATGATGTTCAAGTGCGTGATTTCTCAGTGGAATTTCTCTGTCTCACTTGCAAACAATTTTCTCAGGGTGATGTTCCACTGCAAGGCGACTTCTCTGCCGAGCACATGATTTTTGGAGGTATACTATCACTGCAATGCTCATCATTTCAGCATGTCCCATACTTGGGGTTCTTAATGACAGAAGATATCATGAGCCTAACAGAGTCCTTTATTTGTTCTTGAATTGAAACTCTTGATTGCTTCAATCATCTCTCTCTCTCCTACTTCTTCCCTGATGGCATGGGTCTTGCTTAAACAAATCCTGCTTCCACATTTGCTGTTTAGTTTCTCCTAGTTTGATAATGCCTTAACTTAGAAGATAGGCACTAAGATCAGCATTACTGCTGGTAGAAAATCTTTTAGCTTATCATTTCTTCCGTTCTCTACCCTGAAATATGAGCAGTTGATGGGGTTGATCCTGTTAGGCGAGAAAAGCTGGTTGATCTGCTAGACATTGATCTGCAATGGCGCATGCATAAAGTTTCAGATGGGCAGCGCCGTAGGGTGCAAATCTGCATGGGTCTTCTTCATCCATACAAGGTGATGTTTTGTTTTGTTTTTCTGGTGCCAGGACTTATCATTTCATCGTGAACACTCTAGCATTAGTTATTTTTGTGATCTCTAATAGTTATTTTTGGTGATCTCTGACAAAGTTGTGCTAGTAATTTCCTTTTTTGTATGCCGAATACCTGTATTGTATGGTACATGACTACATGCTGTGGTCCTTTGTTCACTGGTGAATGAACCTGATTAGACAGCTGTGTTGTGCCAAAAGAGGAACAAAAATTGATAGCTGTTTTGCCTTGATTGTTCTGATAAATTCTTGCGGGTACATATTCTTCTAAATGGACGGCAGAATATTTATGAAATTAGTTGTATTGGCATCAAAGTTATTCTGTATGGGACATTTCGGTGAGCGTACGGGAAGTTCCTCATCCTTATCTGTATTCTGTACAAGGACATGATTTGCTCTGTGATGCTGATAAGGAGGGCATTTCTCATGTTGAGTATTCCATATTAATTTCATTTTGTGATTTTTATACTAATTTTTGTTTGGTCCTCGTGGTTTGCTTTGGGTTACTATATACCCATATTTGTCATCACATTAAAACATCTGAAACAATTGCAGGTGCTTTTGCTTGATGAAATCACTGTTGACCTGGACGTTGTGACCAGAATGGATCTGCTTGATTTCTTCAAGGAAGAGTGTGAGCAGGTACTAGTTCGAGTTTGCTCTAGATTGCTTGTCATGCCTTCCTCATCGCATAACATGAAATGCTCGCCACAGAGGGAAGCTACCATCGTGTACGCCACTCATATATTTGATGGACTCGAGACGTGGGCTACCGACTTTGCGTACATCCAAGAAGGCGAGCTGAGAAGATCTGGGAGATACTCCGACATCGAAGAACTTAAGAGCGCCAAGAACTTGCTGTCAGTAGTCGAGTCGTGGCTGAGATCAGAGACCAAACTCCCAAAGAAGGAACATCCACGTCCCGCGACCCAGACCCGGCGTTCCTCGCCATTGGACGCTTCTCCTTTCCGTTCATCACGCCACATGGCCTATTACCGTTGATGATTTCCCAACTCATACTGTACACCTTTTCCTCATTTTTTGCGCCATTTTTTTTTTTGGTCATATCTATCGTCTTCTATGCCTCACGCCCTTGTACACATAAATATATAGGCATAAAATAAAGTTAGGTTAGGTTGGTCTTGTGTTGATGACGGTGACTTGGCGCCCAGCACGTTCATCGCTGCTCTTTGTTTCTGACAATCTTATGCCAGAATTCAGTCGTTATCACACTCAAAGGGTCCTTTAAATATTCAGAAAAGTATTCCCCGTCTATCACGAGAAAGTAATGTTGACCTGTCCCATATCCTTATGCGGCCACCTTTTTAAAAAGGAAAAAAAAATTGTATCCTGATGGAGCCACTTTGTATGTATCCAATCCATGTATACTGTAATATGTCTGTCGAGTGCATATAAATTTTTTAGCTAATTAATCCTGGCATTGTTACTTGGTCAACTTTGGGCACCAGCTGCTAACCTAACCTAACCTACCCTTTGGTAACGATGCGTTTCTTTGGCTGTCCTGCATGTGCCACCGGCCACCTTATCTATCCAAAGAGTTGCTGGGCTGCAGTGCAGCTTGGACGTGTTGCTCCCCAGATCGTGGTACCTCACGGTTGCCCTGCTTTGTTTATCCTTTGCTAACCTTATCTGTAATGCGTTTCACATGATCATTACTACATGGGAAACACGTCAATGTGCAGGGCTTGTCTTTGTCGGTATGGCCGTACTGCCGTCCATGTCCATCTGCTGCCCATCTGAAGAGTACAGTACTATACATACATCTGTCTGTGTAGGCTGTCATTGACTTGATGACTTCACTAGTGCTAGTGATCACCGGCATGTCCGGTGATGACCGAAATCAGTGCAGTACTCGGTTCATTTCAGCTGACGCCGCACATGCGCATGACATCTGCGATCTCACCTCGTGTTAATGCACCATTTATTTTTTTGTAAATAAGTTGTTAATGGATAGCCTTGGTTTATACAATGTGAATAAAGTAATCAGTTGTTCCAAATGTAATATTATCTCTGTCCTAAAAAATATAATATAATTGTAAGTACAATTTTTTTGTTAAAATGTCTAAAGTTTGACAAATATACATGTAAAAATATTAACGCGTACGATGACAAATAGATATACTAAAAAAATGTCTCATAGTAACAAAATATATTTTATTTAATATTATAAATATTGATATTTGCTTATATGTAGTTAGTTAAACTTAAGACATAGTTTTACTTTTCTCTTAAATCAATTACTCCCTCCGGCCTCCGGTATCCCTTATCTTGCACCTATTCACGTGGAATTCCGTTCGTCGATGAGGTGATAAGTCCAAAAATTGAAACACGTGGGTCGATGTTTTAATTTTTGGAGTATGAACGTATGAATGTGCCTTTTTCAGCAAGTCAAATTTGATAATATAAAAAGTTCTATTTTTTATGCATAATAAATATCCTTATATTAACAGTAGAATATATCTTCAATATAAGTGTATTTTAAAATAAATATTGATTGTATTTTTTATATAATATGGCTCGACTCCACAAATACATGTATTCTTTTTGTACGGACGGGACAGTATCTTCAAGGGACGTGTTGACTTCGTATCCACAGCAACTCGTAGCGACGACGCTCCTGGCTCGATCAGCGTCACTGACGAGATACGGGCCCGACTGTTCGGCCGTGGGCTGTCGGCCGGCTCGGATCAGATCGATCGACCGAGACGAGACGACTGTGTCAATCCACGAGCACGTGCTGCTCTTGGATTAGGATTTATTACTATGGCACTCGGTCCAAGTGTCACGAGGAAAATGCAGTGCTTTCGCTTGTAAACAAAAGAAATTAAAATAAATGGACCATGGCAAGAAAGACCACGAGGGCCTTGGATAGTTGGATGAGGGGGTTCTTGCGTGGAAGCTACGCGTGGCGCAGACAATTCTGCTATACCAAGAGCGTCCTCATCGACAACATACAAATCGCTAGCTAGATGTTGCCCGAAAACAAAGAAAAATAGAGAACCGGATTAGAGGGTCAAGTTATTAAATAGTGTTTCTATAAGCTTGTACGTGACTAGCTAATGTAGGCTTGCTAGATCTCTCCTTGATAAGCTAATATAAAATTCCTTTTATCTTAGCTATCTGCAAAACATCGAGGACGCCCTAAGATGCATTTTGTTCAGAAACGGATGAGGATGAAGCCATTCCATCGTGCTTTTGGGATTTGTTTGGTCTGATTGGTTAATGCAGTATCTCAATGCTTGGTTAACGGCATGGATATTTATTGGATCAACGTATTAATTGTTTTGTTGTCTCTTTTTAGCTTGTAGTTATATCTGCTTTCTCGGTGCATGTGCCCTCGTGCGTCCTGTTCGTTTATTGATTTTGGCTAATGTTGATTTGTTGTAAGAGAAAAATATTATTTTATAACTGAAAATAAGCGATGATTGATAAAGCGAATAGAATTGTCTCTCGTTTTTCTAGAGCTAGGCAGAGCAGAGCTTGTTGCATGTGATTGGCCAGGCTTTGGGGTGTGTGTGTTGGGGGGGGGGGGGGTGCAGGCAAAGCGATAGGACCAAGGTAGCCAGAGCTGGCCTGCCAATCACGCTCTTAGTTGCGGATCAAGGAGGACGGAGCAGCTCCTGAGAACCTACCATTTACACTCATATAACTAGGGACGCACCAGCTTATCTTAGAAGGCATTTCGTCTCCATCTCCATGTCCCTCAAGTTGCACGAGCAGGGTGCATTGGTGCAATGCGGCTAGGCGATGGTGACGAGCAGGTGGGCTGACACGGCATAGCGGTGTGCCCTAACAGTAGCATGACAGCCAAAGGGTGGCTCGGGAGGAGGCGATCGGGTTGGGTTGCATGCAAAAATGGTGGCTATGGCTGAGTGGGTCGGTGAAGGAGATGGGCAAGTAGGGGATAAGGGATGGATTTGACTGGTGAATGGGATCCACACCGACAATAGGTTTTTTTATTTCAAAATGAGAATTACTCTACTTTAAGAAAACAATAAGAGTTTTACGGATTGGTGGTACATTCACGATAAAAGGTCAAGAGAGCATATTGCAATTTTGCAGGGAAAGTAAAAGGAAACGGAATGATCTCCAAATTATTACAGAGCTGAAGACATGATGTGATGAACGCGCGTGCTGACCCTGGACTATAAACGTGTTGAACTAGGACTATAAGCGTGCCAAATTTTTCAAGAGAAATTACAAATTATTTCTATAAATCCAGATACCAGGGAAATAAATATAAGTAAAATTGTTCACAAATATACAAATATATTCAGCAGATGGCCGCAAAAGATCCAGCCTCGCCAGTGCCCGACCTGTCGTCGGCGCCGGTGAAGGTACAGGCAAGGCCACGGAGGCTCCAGACGGCGGCAGCGGCGGTGCCCCCTCCCATGAGTGGCGGCGTGCGGCTGCGGCTACGGCGCCCCCTACCGTGAGCTGCGGGGTATCCCTAGCAGTGAGAAAGCCGTAGCAGTAATACTTCCCTCCGTCCCAGAAAGACTGTCATTTTAATTTCAGACATCATATTTGACCATCTGTCTTATTTGAAAAATTTTGTATAAATATCAATTATCTTATTATGATTGTTATATCATTAGAGACACTTTAATAATTATTTATTGATTTTGTATTTTGTATAATTTTTTTAATAAAACGGATGGTCAAACACACAGTTTCTGGAAATTTTAAAACGAGAGTCAAGGAGGGAGTACGCGCCAAAATTGACGGCAAAGATAGCGAGATAGCAAGACCTGGAGTATAGCGTTGGATACGTCCGTCCGTCCCGGAGCCCATCCGCCCATAGGGCGTCCGTCCGTACGCACTGCCACGTAGTAGTACCATCTTTTTCCCTCTCTAGTAAATTTGTTCATGTTGGAGTAGAAACAAACATCGTTTTTGTCTCTAGATTTCATCAGACAAAAGATAGGTGTGCTATGGTCAGGTTAAAGTGTACCCTGTATTGCAATAGGCTATCGCATCGTTCTACGAGGGTCCTATTTTTTTTTCCCGTGGACAAGAAAAAGAGAGAAAAGGTTGCGTGATGAAACTCTAAACTGGCGAGATGCATTCAAAAGGTGCAGGTCTTGCTCAACCAAGACTGGATTCCACGGAAAAAGGTGGAGACGCAGATTGGACATGAGTGGTGGACGACACGTTTCCAAAAGCAGCCGGATTAAGGCGCGGGATGCCGGGATGGGTATGGGTCGCTTTTTTTTTGGGTTAGGTTGTCTCGATGGAATTGAAAAATATCAAAAAATATGACATTTTGTCATTATGTCTACCTCTAGTGTTGGCTTGGTTGGTTTTAAGTTAGCTCAACCACACGGGTTTCGCTCACAACAATTGTTTTTATATACTTTTGTGGCAACAACATTCACTGTTGTGTAACCTCATGTAAAATTTGAAAATAATGAAAAGTCGTTATGATAGGAGCGCGAAATAGCTAAAAAGCTAGTATTTGTCTAAAAACCTGTGATACATTAAATTTAATTGTGACGAAATTACCTCAATCAAGCGAACCTACAAAACTAATTTGCAAAAATTGTATTTTTTTAAGTTTTTAGAAGTGATTTTCTTTTATCCTGGTTCCAACACAATAAGTGAAGGAAAATGTGCGGTGACAAGTGCAAGTTAGTTTATCGTCATGAAGCCACTTCCTAGTTCCTCACAACGTCGTCGCTACTACCCCTTGCCATAGTTATGGGCCCCTTTCTTCTTGTGGCGACCGTGGTAAAGGAGAAGCATGAACCTCTCTCTGTTATTCAAGTCTAATATATTTTTTAGAGTTTTAAATTAGACTGAGTAGAAGCCTATTTCATGACTCTAACGACAAGCGTTGGTTCATCAAGTGCCCATCGGATTTTTTTTGTTGCACTAAAGCGACCGGGATGATCGAGTTCCATGTTTGCATCTGTGCTGGTAGGTATCCGAGTTTTCAGATCCAATAATGATGGTATTAGCGACATTGGATCATTGTCCCTTGATCATCTTCAATGACCAGTCGACCACACGGTTGATATATTTTTTCCAAGGTGTCATTTTAGATGTTTTAGTGGTCAATTTAGACCACGTGGTGTTTTCAAATTATGGTGGCTATTGTTATGGATAATCGAAGGTCATGCACCTTTTTTCTACCGTGGATGTTACTAGATACCAACAGGTCAGAATTAGATAATTTCGAACATGGTTTAGAGGTAAAGATTATTACACAAGGTCTAGATACATATTTTTTCCATCGACAGACTTGATATAAATAATTAAATATACATGCAATTATGCTAGCTTGTTAATATAATGCCTTTCTTAACAAGAGTGAAAGAAAATTTTTCCCGGCATCCCGGCAGCACAGTATGTACGGAAAAAACTCCGGCTTAATGAGTGCGAGTATATATTATTAAATTAAACAAAAAAAAATAAAGCGGCGGAAAAAGAGCAGAGCCAGCAGTGAGCAACCGAGCAAAGCGAAGGCGGGCGCAGCTGTCCGTTGCTAGCGCGAACCTGCTTGCCGTTAATTTGGTTTTGTTTACTAACCGGCTGCTGTCCATTTACTAATCAACCAAATCATCGCCTCCTCCTCCTCGTCTTTTCCCTTCCGCGTCTCCTCCCCGTCTTGCTCGTCGTCTTCTCGTCTCCGCTCTCCCCCTCCCGTCCCCGCTCCTCCCCTCCCCTCCCCTCCCCTCCCTCTCCCACCCGCTGCTTCCCGCCCCCGTGCCCTCGCCGAGCCGGCCAGGATTTCCACTCGGAGAGAAAGGAGTGTTTTTTCCCCTGCTTGCTTCTCCGTGTCCGGGACCCGCTGCTGTTTCGCTCCCCAGCCGGTTTAGCTCGATTTAGATTCCATTTCAGTTCGTTCGTTCGATTGGAGCTACCCGCCGCTCGGATTCCTTGGTGCACCGCCTGGATCTGGCCTCGCTGAGCTCCGGCTGCCCCCAAATCCTGGTTCGATTCGGCCCCCGCGCGGTGCTGCTCCATACGAGGCGTGCTCGGATCTCGTCGGAGTAGAGGGCAACTAGGCCTCTCGATTCGCCTCGGGGCGAGATGGATCATGTGGTTGGGGGCAAGTTCAAGCTCGGCAAGAAGATCGGGAGTGGATCGTTCGGGGAGCTCTTCCTCGGTGAGTTTCCCTGCTCGTCCCCTCTCCGCGGATTGATAAGATCCCGACCCCGTGTTTGCGTTTGGGAGTAAAGACGCTTACTTTGTTTGCTGTTGTTGTTCGCAGCTGTGAATGTGCAGACTGGAGAGGAGGTCGCCGTCAAGCTGGTATTGGAATTCTCTCCGATTGTTTATTTGTTTGTTACCATAGAAATTTTGCCATGTTGGTCTAGTTGAGATGCAAAAATCTAGCGAAATGAAATGATGATGGTCCATTTCGGTACTGTTTGTCAACACTGTTAGCTATTTGGGTTGGTGGAACCGATTTGTCACTGGTGTCGCTGCTTTGATTGGACAGGAAAATGTCAAGACAAAGCACCCGCAGCTTCATTACGAGTCGAAGCTATACATGCTTCTCCAAGGAGGAAGTAAGTTTTAATGCCATAGAGAGCCTATCCACCCATCCAGTTTTAGTTATGGGACGGTACTCTTGTGGTTAGTTGCTAGTATGATGCGTGAGGTGGGCTGACCTTTTCGCTCCCCCCCTTGTTGTTTCGTTACAGCTGGCATTCCGCACCTGAAGTGGTTCGGCGTTGAGGGGGAGTATAATGTGATGGTGATTGATCTTCTCGGCCCTAGCCTTGAGGACTTGTTCAACTATTGCAGTAGGAAGTTCTCTCTCAAGACTGTGCTCATGCTTGCTGACCAAATGGTGAACACCGAATCCCAGATTTTTTTTCAAACTGTTCCAATTTGTTTCTTAAATTTAATCCCAGTTCGTTATGCACGGGGGATGTCCTATTTGTCTTAACTCTGTGAATTGCTATTTTGAGAGTAGTCTGTGAATTGCTATTGTTAACACATTCCTTATTTATCTTTCAGATTAATCGGGTTGAGTACATGCATCAAAAGGGGTTTCTTCACCGTGATATAAAGCCTGATAATTTCCTTATGGGGCTTGGTAGGAAAGCCAATCAGGTCTGATCCTATATATGTGCTCAGTTCTTGCTGTCCAACTCATTATACTTACATGCATTCTGCATCTTGCTTTGCTTGTACTGCACTTGAGAAGCCCAAAAGATCATGCACTAGTGATTTGGCTGGGTTGGGGTTAGTGGCTTAGTGCGATATGTGATATGTTTGGTTACATTCGACGATGATTTCCTTAGCGTGCTTGTATTTTACAGTATGCTACCTATGATTTATTTCTTCTTTGTCTTTGGATAATGCTGGATGGTTTCCTTACCTACTTACATAGCTGCCAGTTTGTTGTATTCCAAAGGGCAGACCCAGTGCTGGATAGCTCCCACGTGAGTGGGGTACTGGGGAAGGGAATATACGGGCAAGCCTTTCCCCCTGTTTTTTGACAGATAGGCCGCTCGAACCCAGGACCTTTCGGCTCAGTGGGAAGGCTTTCACCACTGCGCCAGTCCTGCCCTTCAGTTTGTTGTATTCCAGCTTCTCTGAAATTGAGATCTAATGATTGTTGAACATACTGACTTTTGTGGCAGGTATATATAATAGACTATGGACTCGCAAAGAAATATAGGGACCTTCAAACTCATAAGCACATCCCATATAGGTTGGTCAACATTACTTGTCTGGGTTGCTAAATACACTTAGAAATGCCACATGTCAAATTTTCGTAAAAAAATGAGGTTATGTGCAGTCATGCACACTGGTACTATGCCAAGGTATTGTTCTTGTAGTTTTATGGTGATGGGATGCTCATTTCAATATGCAGAGAGAACAAGAACCTCACTGGAACTGCACGATATGCAAGTGTCAATACCCACCTTGGCGTTGGTGAGTTTCTGGTTTCATCTGGCTAATTAGTTGAGTTAGATTTTGCTAACCTCAGAGTTACTTGGGTGCAGAACAAAGCAGGAGAGATGATTTGGAGTCTCTCGGTTATGTTCTTATGTACTTCCTTAGGGGCAGGTTAGTTGGTCAGCATTTTTTCACCTGTTTGCTGTAATGGCTTGGTTGGTTCCACACATGTTTCTGTGTATGGATATAACATTGTTTTTGTTTTTGAACAGCCTACCATGGCAGGGGCTGAAAGCAGGAACCAAGAAGCAGAAATATGACAAAATCAGTGAGAAAAAGATGCTTACTCCTGTGGAGGTGACTCATAAATTAATTCTTGCCAATTCATTTTTTTTTTGTAATAACTGCAGTAGGCAGACATCCATAAATTGTTTATTATGGGTTAGGTACTCTGCAAATCGTATCCATCGGAGTTCATCTCCTATTTCCACTACTGTCGTTCATTGCGGTTTGAAGACAAGCCTGATTATTCTTACCTGAAGAGACTATTCCGTGATCTCTTTATTCGGGAAGGTATAAATTTGATGGGCATGCTTATCCTTCTGGTATTTTCTACTCGGACATCCTGTTATTTATATTTCTAATTGTGTTGTTACTAATGCAGGATACCAGTTTGACTATGTGTTTGACTGGACCATTTTAAAGTATCCTCAGATAGGCTCCAACCCGCGGATGAGGGTAATGCAATCGTCTTTTTGTTTCTGTTTGATATACGTTTTGTAGTATGTTGGACTTATTGCATCTGTTTGTCATTGTTTAGGCAGGTGAAAGAACTAGTGGAGCTGCTGGACCCTCAATGGATAAGATTGAGAAGACAGCAGGTTTGTCCTGCTCTTGAAAAATTGTGTAACAAATCTATGATACAAACCGGACACATGTTTGAGCATGACTTTTGTGCAGAAGCGTCAGGTAGAAGGAATCCTAGTGGTTCTGTGAATCAGAGTGACAATTATGCACAACGACCACGTGAGACCGTATCTATGTCACTAAAGGAAATTGTAAGTTGAACTTCTCTTCGCCACTTGTATGATCTGTGAATGCTATTGTGTCTTTGCTCATGCAGTCCGCACATATCTCATGAGCTTTAATCACACATTACCCATTTCTCCAGATGCATAGCACTGATCGGTCTGGGGAAAGGACTGTAGAGAGACCACGTACATCGTCACGCACAGGCAGTGCATCCCGCAGAGCTGTTGCATCAAGCAGCAGGCCAGCCTCATCTGTGGAACCAAGTGAGCAGCAATATAGCCGGACAAACAGATTGTTCTCTAGCAACAGTGGCAGTCGTCCATCTAGCACCCAGAGAGTTAACCCATCACCAGGCGAGTCAAGGGCTACCTCCCTTTCACGGGCGGCGGTTGCGAGAGGCTCCCGTGACGAGCCACTCCACCGCAGCCTAGAGCTTCTGTCCCTTGGTGGTGGTAAAAGGAAATAGTGGCAAGAAAGCGGGCATCCGAGAGCGGAAGGGAAGAATGCTTGTTTGCGACTCTGTAAATGACAGGTTATCACCTATTCGTCAACAGTTCCCCTGGGGCATCCCATAATTTCATAGTGCTCCGGTCTGTTGTACCATTGCTTCATAGATAGCAATAATTCGTTGTTAAATGTGTGTTGTGTTGCTGTTGTTGCGTTAGGGCCAAGTCCTAGCCTTTTGTGATGGTTAAATTTAGGGGTGGTCAAGATTCACATATTTATGTTTCTTCGCCCTCCCCTGGACTTGGCGACTTTTTCCTCCCCGAGACAAGTGCTCGTGCATTTCTTGTTGAACTCTGAATTTGCTTATTCAACAGAAGTTGATAAAAAAGAGGACTTCCCGTGTAAATCGTTGCCTCCTTATTTTCATACTGCTACATTGTCATGGCATGTCAGCAACTGGGACAAAAATTGTATGTAAAGTTGTACAGGATTGCATGGTCTATCATGTCAAGCAGAATCAAAATTCTGCTCAGGTAAGATAATTAATTTCAAAAAAAAATGCACCAATGCTGGCTATATGACGAAAGTCAACCATGGTGAAGGTTGAGATGCAAGAAAGTTGAAACTTTACATTCATGGCCCAATAGGCCAACCCTAGCCCAATAGGCCGAGTGTCCCCACGCCCCTCGCCTCCCGTTCCGCGCGACGGCGCGAGCGTGACTCCGGCGCCGCATCCTTCCCCGTTTCCCAGGACGAGGAGGGCAGGAGCCGCAGAAGAGAGGAACAGCGAGGCCGGAGCCCATCTCCGCAGCCGGCGGCCGGGGAACGGGAACGGACTCTAGCTTAAGCATAATCCTAGAGAGAGAGGTCAGGTCAGGCGCTTCCGGAGGCGATGGAGGTGGTGGCGCTGGTGAGCGGCGGCAAGGACAGCTGCTTCGCCATGATGCGATGCATGGACTACGGCCACAAGGCAAGGCTCCACCCGTTCACCCCGCACTCCGTCCGCCCCTCACCAACGGCTGGCACCGTGCTGAACTCTGCTGTTGCTCGCAGGTCGTCGCCTTGGCTAATCTTATCCCCCTCGACGACGCCGTCGATGAGCTCGACAGCTACATGTACCAAACTGTATGCTCCCTCCCCTCGCTGGCACGTGGCGCTCGCTCTGTAATTCGACCATTAGTATCTGGATGACTCTTGCTGATGCTCCTGCTTGTTGTGGCCGGGGTCGGGGAGGCTTCAGGTTGGGCACCAGATCGTGGTGAGCTACGCGAAATGCATGGGCTTGCCTCTTTTCCGGAGGCGCATTCGCGGATCCACAAGGCAAGCTGTTATCTCTGCAGGCCTATGATTGGGATGCTCTACAAATGATTCAGGTTCCATTGATTCCAATTCTTTTTTTTTTTTTTTGGGCAACAGGGATCAAGGTCTCAAGTATAGTGTCACGGCAGGCGATGAGGTAGAAGATATGTTTGCACTGTTGAGCGAGGTTAAACGGCAAATTCCATCCATCAGCGCGGTGTCGTCAGGTGCGATCGCATCCGATTACCAGAGGCTCCGGGTTGAGAGCGTCTGCTTGAGGCTGGGCCTGGTCTCGCTGGCGTATCTGTGGAAGCAGGATCAGACTTTGCTCCTTGAGGAAATGGTACTTTCAAAAATCATGTTTATTGTTTTTTACCTGATCACCTAAACTAGCACAGAAAGAATGTCAGCTCACATTGTAAGTGTTGCTATGCTGTTTACTGCTAGCACAGATAAGAAGGGGCATCGTGGCAATAATTGTGAAGGTACATATAGCATAATTGTGTAGGTACACTTGTTGCAGTACAATGAGTACCTGATTTCTTGAGCTTTATAGGTTGCTGCACTGGGGTTGAAACCTTCTTCCCACTTAGGTAAAGAGCTGGCTGAACTCAAGTGTCATCTGCTCCAAATGAATGAGTATGTTTCTCACCGTCCTGCACCTACCATACTTGTGTCAGTCTATCCCCCCACTTAGGAGGATTCAAGTTAAAATAGTTGTTTCTAGTATCTTTATCAGAACTCATCTGTGTTTTCTCTAGTTGATCACAACTTATGTATTAGTTGAGCTAAGGTACTAGCAACTTCTAGTGATCACTGATCAAGATATGAGATAACATAGATAGTAATTTTACCCCTATCTTCATGTTTGTGTCTCACAAATGATTCTCTAAAATAAATACTGGATTGTTATTCTATACACATATTTTGATTTCCCTGTTTGTTTTCTTATGCCCTATTAGGAGTTATGGAATCAATGTGTGTGGTGAAGGTGGAGAATATGAAACACTAACTCTTGATTGCCCTCTATTTCGTGTAAGTCTGAGCCTGGAGCTAACTGAAAACCTGATGTTACTTGTTCTAGAATGCTGTGTAATAGACTCTAACCATTGCATCACATGACATGACTTGTTATTAGTTCTTACTGTCTACGCTCTGAAACATATTTATCAATTTTTTTTTGTCAACCATCCATGTCAAATTTCTTGTTCCTTAACATGTGTGTACTTACAGAATGCAAGGATTATTCTAGATGACTCTGAAGTGATACTCCACTCTGCTGACTCCATTGCTTCTGTTGGAATTCTTCATGCACGAGCGTTTCACCTTGAGCACAAGCCAGATTCATCTGATAGAATTGAGGATGGTTCTGTCACTCAAGTGAGTTCTAGTTGTCTATATGAGGTTGATGAAGTTATCACCCATGCTGATGTGGAAGAAAAACAGTCCCCAAGTCCAGCTGTTGATGCTTGTACCAACATAGACCTATGTATCTCAAAGACAGGGAATAATTTACGTTCAATTGGCTGTTGGATTCAGGATCCATTCAGAGCTTCAGAAGGTGCATACTGCCATCCTATGTTATTCCATTGACATTGTTCTTTGCACCACGTGACAGGAACACCTCTTTACATCTATTGTTTCTTTCTTTCTGGAACATTCATTTAATAATCTATTGCATCGATAGGCCTGAAGGAAGACCTTGTAGCAGTTTTGAGCAGAATTGAAAATCAGCTCGAGGAAGAAGGGTTAGGTTGGGTGAATGTTTTATATGTTCACCTCTACATTTCAAGCATGAAGGAATTTGGATTGGCCAATGAAGTTTATGTCAGCTTTATTACGGAAAGGAAATGCTATCTGGGTGTTCCTTCGCGCAGTACAATTGAATTGCCACTAGTTCAGGCTGGGTTGGGCAAAGCATATGTGGAAGTTCTAGTTTCAAATGAGGTGGTAAAGAGAGTTCTACATGTGCAAAGCATCTCCTGCTGGGCTCCTAGTTGCATTGGACCTTATAGCCAGGTACAAGATGCATGCATTGATAATGTCATGAATTCATGTTATAAGTTGTTAGTCATTCTACAATTTTGCATATGCGTCCTCTGATGTGAAATCTCAGTCCATTTTCGTGGGAATGGTGGTTTCACAATATAACGTGTTGCTTGTTTTATTTTAATTATTTTTTTGGGTAAGATGTTAAATTTTTTTTAAAAGAATGCATATGGCGAAGACAGCATTCCCAGGGCTTGGGTCCCCAATTACACATGTTGATGTTACTTATGATGGCAAGTGGATTTTGGGCACAACTGACACGTACTTGATCTTGATACGCACTATCTTCAAGGACAAAGATGGGAAAGAGAAGACCAGGTTTAGTGGCCGGATGGGAAATAGGATTGCTGCGCCAAGGCTGCTAAAGCTCACTCCACTTGATTCAATTTTAGCGGGGACTGACAACAAAATCCATGGTGGGCAATTCTCTTGGGTAACAGAGAATGAAAAGCAGGAAAAGCACCTTGTTGCTACAGTGGGCAAATTCAGTGTCATATGGAATTTTCAGAAAGTCAAGGACATCAACCATCAGTGCTATCGTGATCAGCAGGGCCTAAAGAGTTGCTACTGCTACAAAGTTGTCCTCAAGGATGAATCAATTGTCGACAGCCGCTTTATGCACGAGAAGTTTGCAACCAATGACTCTCCTGAGGGTCCGCTCGTTGTTGCTACCCCGATGAAAGTCAACTCCTTCAGTATAGCAATTCGACGCTAGGACCATTCTTCTGTATTCTTTGTGATTGCCTTTGTTTCAGCCGTGTGGCTTAGAGATGGACTGGGACTTGTCCATACCATTAGCTTGTTTCAGGGTTTACTTCTGGATTAATATTTCCACTACTTTGAGTAAGATGTTAATTTTAGGTCATCATTTTTTGACCTCTGTCCTTTTAGGCAACTCTATATGAAGATATTCTCTATATGGCTGGTCAGCTGGGGCTGGATCCCCCTACGATGAAGCTCTGTCCTGGAGGTCCAAAGGTTGAACTAGAATCAGCACTACAAAATAGTGAAGCTGTGGCCAATGCCTTTAGCTGCTCCATATATTCCTCGGCCATACACTTTCTGGTGTACTGCTCTGCACAGTTGACGTCCAGCGAGAAGGAAGAAGTTGAACAGACATTGAAGAGTTCTTATATTGCTCGTTTGGATTGCTCAAAAGCTGTATCATCTCCAACTGTTCTATATGTATTTGCACCAGATCTTCCAAAAGGGTATGTACATATTCCCTTCTATATCTGATCAAGAAAGCAATATTCTTTGGCCTGATATTTGAAACTTGCAATAAAATATTTTTTCTGAACTTCGTCAGAATATTTTCTTTTTACCTTTTCAGAGCACGTGTGGAGATAAAGCCTATATTGTATGTACCCTCCAATCATGATGGGGTTGCTACCAGAGAGATGGAGACTAGAGTTGCACTCCCAGCACTGAGCAAAGCTTGGACTGATTGTAGTGCACTATACTCCGAGTTGCGTGATTCATGTTGCCAGGTCCACACGATTGGTGGGAGAATTTGTTCTGCTGTGGTGTCGCTCACAGATGATATCGCATCGAAGATCTGTTCTACAGCTGGAAAGCTACACCACAGAGAGAATTTGAAAATTGTGGCTAGATTCTGTGCTTTCCAGATTGCGAAGATCCTGGCAGATAACAAATTTTCCTGGGACAGTATAACGGTACGTTTGTCGCATAATTACTTGGTAGCTGCATTCATGTATCCTAACCAGCATTTTTGGGTCATAAAATATGCAGATGTTGAGGTTCTACTATTCGACAGATCTCTCGGTGGCAGCAGATGCAATATCCGGAGCATTTTCCAAGGCATTCGCCGAGCTCGCGCAAGTCAGCGGTTCCATGAGAACCGATGAAGTTCCTTTCTACAACGTTGTGCCGGTAGCCGGATCTGGCCGCTCTGCATGTACTAACGATATAATGACATGCGAGTTACTGGCCTCCAACGTCTCGAGTGCATAGTCCAAACTCAGCCGCAGGTAAAGCTTTGATGCCTGCTGGAATGCAGCTTTCCTTTGGAAATTGGAAGGTGGGTACATGTGGAATTTCTGCCAGAGGAGCTGGCGGCCTATCAATTGCCAGTTGGACGACGACAGTTAAGCAGCTTCTTTAGGGCTGGCGGCGGTACCTTTCTGTGCTGATAAAAAAATTCGTACGGTGATCACCATAGATGCACCATACTGTGTTTCTGATTTTGTTTCAGCATCTTATACAAGTATACATTGGGTCTGATTAGTGATTAGCCCGCTCTGATGCTTGCAAAGACATTGTTCTGTATACAGAGGCCCGGTCAGAAACGTGTGTCTCTGTTCTTCATCTGTTGACATTCTTGCTCAATGGTGGAACATGTAGCAGTTGGCTGAATTGAAGCCGCGTACGCGTAGCTTTACACGTTCATGCGCGCACGTCTCGTAGCGATCCGTTGATCGGATCAGGGAAAAAATAGAAATGGGGGAACAAATGGCTGTGTTCGCTTCAGCTGAAAAGCTGAGCTGATTTTGGCTGAAACTGATTTATTGTGAGGAGAAATACTGTTTCAGAGTTGAAAAATATGTGCTGTTTAGCTGAAGCGAACAGAGCCAAATATTGCAGGATATGCAAGTGGTTGACATAAACGAAGTTCTGACGATGTGAAAATAGTAACGATTTTCCTTCTGACGATCTGATCCCAACAATATGCAGATAAGCAGAGTAACAAAATCTCTAATGGATCGGCCGTCTGTGTTTCTCTTCTCTGTATCTCCTCCATCGCTCTCCTCCCTTCCCCTCCTCCCTCCCTCTC
Organism: Eremochloa ophiuroides; assembly: GCA_038502445.1. Taxonomy (NCBI): domain Eukaryota; kingdom Viridiplantae; phylum Streptophyta; class Magnoliopsida; order Poales; family Poaceae; genus Eremochloa; species Eremochloa ophiuroides. The sequence goes on along the minus strand of JAHLJS010000005.1, from coordinate 79,839,393 downwards.
TCACACACATCCCCCTCCCTGCCCAAATTTAGCCGTTGTAGCTTCCGCCTTCTCTCTCTCTCTCTCTCTCTCTCTACAGGCTCTGAGACACGAAACGTGAAGAGGCAGAGGAGGAGACGGTTAACCTTTCCCGAACCGGGGCGGCGTTCTTGGCCGCGAAACGATCTTTCTCCCACCTGAGCGCGAGGAGCTTCACTTGATCCTCGCATCTTCTTCCACTGGGCGTTCGCATTTGGGGGCAGTCAAGATGAGGCTCCTGGCCTGCTGCTACAATGATCCGGAGATGCAGATCGATCCGGACACCGTCTACCCCATCCGCCCCGACTGCCGCGATGACGCCCCCAAGACGCGCTTCAAGCCCCGGGTATTTCTTTCCCATCCTTTTTCCTCTTCTTCTTCTTCTTCTTCTTCTTATTATTATTATTATCGCCTGCTATCTGGTTCCATGTTTAGTGGGCGAGATCTAATTGGAACTCCGTGCGTAATAAGATCTTGTTTGGGACTGGTGGTAATCTTACTGATATGGGAGCGAATAAGTTTAACTAGTGATTACAGGTGAATATGGAACCTCAAAAAGATGATACCTTTGACTGAAATTTTCTGCTTTACCTGCCGAATCGAATTGCCAGGAATACTGATCACTGAGATCAGTGGATGCCGTGTACACTGATCGCTAGCTGCATTAACTGACTAGTTATTCATGAAGCTCCCTTATGTTTCGTCCCTATTGACAGCCTGGCCTGACCCTCAGTCCAAGGAGATGGAAGCTTCTCCACAATGAGGAAGGCTGCCTGGACATAGCTGGAATGATCAAAAGAGTGCAACGTGGGGTGAGCCATGCTTTATCCAGATTCATTCATGCATGACCTTGAGCTTGTTTCAGTGGTATATGTCTCATACTCAGAAAGTTTATATGCATTTTATGTTAGTAGTACACTGAAGTATAGTAGAGCTGTTATTCAGGAGGCTGTTAAAATCATTGAGAATTTTTTCATGCAAAATGAAGATTAGGAATCTCTATTGAATGTTCTTTGATGTTTTGACTTGTTCAACCTGTTCCATAAGTCAACACAAGGTTTGATGGGCAAAACCTAGTCATAACTATTTACTGCTTTAAGCCTTTAACCAAGGACACCCACATGGCTACACGCTCTTTTATGGAACTAACTTACCTATGCCTTGTGACCTCTCCAACAGGCAACACTATGCATTCCAACTGCTGGTACCTTTCCTCATTCTTCTTGCTAACATGTTCTCCTTGTGCTCAATTTCTTGTTCATTAGCCTTGTTTGGATGCGCATGTATCTATCTCAATCCACACGTGTTGATGTGGATTGGAGTCGAATTAGACCAAGTCCCATTCCAATCTATTTCAACACATGTGGATTGAAGTGAATACACATGCATCCAAATAAGGCCTAATTTCTTCTTCTCGTTTAGCTTGACATAGCAAGTTCGCCTACATTGTTGCACTCTCCTTATAATACAGGCTTAACTTTTTTTAACGCAATGGCAAGAGCTCCGCCTTTCAATTAAGAAGAAATAGAATTGACCCATAAAACAGGCTTATCTATATCCTATAACCTTTTTCCAAGAGGTTACTCCATGTGTTCTAATACAGTCCTTTGTATATTTCTTCTTGTTCTTCTCAATGATTATTTTTCAACATGGTGTCTCCCTATTATGGCCTTCACTGCTAATATGTGTTCTCTTTTTATGCCAAGAATCGTTACTATGTCATGTGATTCTTAGATTCATTCTGCTATGTTATGGTCTTTATCTTTGGATGTGCAAACAGGGAGTCCACCCAACAATCAAAGGAGAAGTTTGGGAATTTTTGCTGGGCTGCTATGACCCTAAAAGCACTGCTGAACAGCGCAACCAATTGCGACAGCAGCGAAGGTTTTTCGGTTGTGGCACTTTTTTTTTTTGGTTTAAACATGCTTGTTCTTCTTCACGTCTAAAATGTGTCAGTTTATACGCAGCACATCATTTTTTTTTATAACCTAGGAAAGGCAAATTCCCTTTTTTTGTAAGAAAAAACTCTGGGCACTAGATCATGGCACACTGTTTTGTTCTTCATGAAGTTCAGCACTGTTTTATGTGTCTCACTTACTTACTATTGAAGTCTATAACACATCATATCCAATTATCCACAGATTGAGGCATATACTGATTTTCTTATTTTGATAGGTTAGAATACGAGCAACTGAAAGCGAAGTGCCGAGAAATGGACACAGCAGTTGGTAGTGGAAGGGTAATCACTATGCCTGTAATAACAGAAGATGGTCAACCTATCGAAAATCCTAACTCCGATGGAGGGGCAGCAGGTTCTGAACAGCAAAACAATGGTGCACCAGTCCCCAAAGAAGTTATTGATTGGAAGCTTACTCTACACCAGATTGGTAAGCACTGTTGCTCTTTTTCCAGCATCTCCTATGCATGGGCTTCCAGAGGCTTGCATCAAGGGGGAGACAAGAGACAGAGAGCAATGCCCTCTAAACCTGCCTATTCAATAATGATATGTAATTCACCCTCTAAACCTGCCTATTCAATAATAATATGTAATTCAGCCTGCGCTTGGGACAAGGAGGTAGCTAGTCTGCACTTGGGCTGCCCAACGCCCCTTCCAAATAGGCCTGGTCTAATTAGGGCAATGACTGGTGTCTATAATTTTCATTTATCTAATAATTTTTTCCATTATTCAATTGTAGGTCTTGATGTTAATCGCACTGATCGTGTGCTTGTGTATTATGAGAGACAAGAGAACTTGGCAAGGTTGTGGGACATTCTTGCTGTGTATTCATGGATCGATAAAGACATAGGGTATTGTCAGGGTGAGTTGTTGAAATAAATGTTTTCCTGTCAACGTCGTTTAGTTAAATAATGTTTTATCATGTTATACTTTGCTTAATTTGTAGTTGTTTGAACTTGCTTAATCCCTCTATGCAGGAATGAGTGATCTTTGTTCACCAATATCAATCATTTTGGAACATGAGGCAGATGCCTTTTGGTGCTTTGAGCGTCTAATGCGCAGGGTGGTAAGTACCATTGCATACTTAACCTTTTATTCATTGAACATGCATGCACATATCCTTCCTTGATTGCCTTCTATTAACATATTGTATAGTAAAATTTTAGTTTATTTTTTTCTATATGTGATGTAATACATTATAAGATCAAGAAGTTAGATAATACATAATTGCACTTATAACACAATAAGTCAAGATAGTTACTGTATGGTACGTTAATCAGCACGCTTGTCCTTCTGCCCCACGCGCCCCCACCGCTCTAATTTGGCTTGTACTTTGCTTAAGGTTAAGCTGCGTGAATTGGTCATCAGGATTTCTTTTGCCAAAATAAACTGTCAAGAGACATGTATTTAATATAAATAACAACAGAACACCAGGGTTGAAACCATGTTAGGGAGCTACTGTATTTGTTATACTCCAGATAATAACAGAAAAAAAGGACTATTGCCTTCTAGGCCACGCAATACATATACAATTCTGGAGTGTGTCTCAAGTAATATGTCTTCTCTGGAGTAAAAGCCTGAGTTCCTACCTTCAAACTTTGCAGCGAGGAAATTTCAAAAGTACTTCTACTTCCATCGGAGTTCGAGCTCAACTGACTACCTTGTCAACCATAATGAAATCTGTTGATCCAAAGCTGCATGAACATTTAGGTACAGTCACTGGAGCTATGTGTTTACTCAGCGGCTCAAAGAAAACAGTATCTACATTTGCAGTAACGGAGGAAGTATATATGCTCTGATAAAAATATTGTTTATGCAGAAAATCTTGATGGAGGGGAATACTTATTTGCCTTCCGAATGCTGATGGTTCTTTTCCGTAGGGAATTCTCTTTTGTTGATACAATGTACCTTTGGGAAGTAAGTTGTCTGGACAAAAAATATGATAAATTTCATAAGTAATGCATATTGTTAACAATTCAATCTGAGTACCACCAGTAATATCAAATCATTACTTCTGTTATATTAAGTGTAGCCCCAGTAATGCTAGAAATATGTATTGGTTTATGCATGAAACACTACCGTACAACTTCAAAATGTTGCAGCTCATGTGGTCTATGGAGTACAATCCAAATCTCTTTTCGATGTTGGAGAGTGACGCTGGCACATCCAGTGCAAACACAACGGATGAAAGTGTTCTAGGACAGTGTGGAAAGTTTGAGCGGAAAAAATTGCAAGCAGCTAAGAAAGATGACCAGATCCCTCTATCTGTCTTTGTTGTTGCTAGTGTTCTTGAGGCTAGAAACAAGAAGTTATTGGGTGAGGCAAAAGGTCTAGACGATGTTGTCAAGGTCCTCTCTCTGTCTGTCTGTATCTCTCCCTATGATGATGATAAAGGAAATTTATGTTGTGTATTTGTTGCTCTGCAAACAGATTTTAAATGAAATCACTGGTAGTCTGGATGCAAAAAAGGCATGCAGAGAAGCATTGCAGATTCATGAGAAGTACCTTAACACGGTGAGTTCTTTTCTAATTCACAAAAATCTTATACAATATATAACCGCGCTACAGATTATACAATGAGAGGTTCAAAATAACCACAAGCTGTTCTTTCCTGATTGCAGGTAAAAGCATCATAAGGACATGTACAGCTTCACTTGGATGGGCTACTTACTTTTTTTGGGATTGGAGAAGTTGTACCACAGAGATTTTTTCGTTCTTTGTTTTTGTATTGTGTAATTCTTTTACAGAACAAAAAAGAAAGGATGAGGATTCATTCAAAAAGAAAAAAAGGAAGAAAAGAATGTTGATCTTGTAAAGACGCGAGACAAAATGTTTATACCATAAGAGAGTTATCATGATTCTTTTCTGGTTCATGTCGTCAGTTGCAATACTGCAACAAGTTAGTTCACCTTGTTTAGGTAATATGTGGTACTTCGAATATATGCCACTATATGACTGCACTGTGGGTCTACTATTTCATTGTCTTTAGCCAAAATTGCTCCCAGTTCTGCAGCTTCCCAGGTTTTGGACAAGTAAAGTAGAAACTAAAGTGAAATTGCAAGTAAATGGAATCTGAGCGAGGCCTTTGTGGTCTAAAATCAAACGAGAAAATGAAAAATATGAAGAACCCTCTAGTCCTGCAAATACTGTGTTTCCTATGTAAATATATGAAACTGTGCAATATAATGGATGATCTACACATTTTTCGTTCAACAGGGGGACAGGGCCCCTGTGAGCAGTAAGTTAAGATCATCTTGGTGCATTGAATCATCATGTATTATATGGGACAGACCAGAATAAAAAATCATAAGTAATTTAACTATGTGTTGGATTTATCAGTCGTAATTCGTAACTAACATGCTATATATGGGGAATGGTAAAACAAGATGTTGTGATTGAGAGCCTAATGACTCCTGATTCTTAAGCTGTACCCAACATCCATTCCCGTCATTTGCGTTGCGGACAAGTTGAATAGAGCCATGCATGGCCTCAAACTGGACTGCATCGTGATGAACTGCAAACAAGGGAACATTCACCAAATATAGTGCACTATAAATAGATTGGACGCAACAACTTTGTGCCCTTCCATTTCTCCAACTCAGAAGGTGGGAAATCAAGGCCTTCTCTCGTGGGAATCTGGAGGGGAATGCAATTCTGCTAATTTGTGGCAGATCATGCAGGAATAGGAGGCCAAGAGAATTTCTACAACCAACAATGAAGATGGCATCAGGACGATGAAATCCCGTCGACCAGATTTTGCAGCTCCTTGAATGTTGCTTCCTTAGGTATGTGAGCTTCATTCGATGGATCTGATATTGTTCTGATAAATGTGTTCTCATAATGCGCATTCATTGCTGCATGGTGGATGGATAAAATTTCTCAGCATTTGCTGACAATGACTTCATGCATGGCATCATTGTTCAGCATGGTTCTATTACAGTATAATTTATAAACACAATATTCAGGCTAACCACTGGCCATTTCTCGGATTTCTTTCCCCTCATGTTGTTTGTCAAATTGCATCATGTTTTTACAAACTAATTTTCTAGAATGGCACAAGACTTTGGTCGTTCTAGTTCAAACAAACTCGACTGAAAACTTTTGGTGCAGTGCATTCTTACGATTCGATATATTCCTTTTCTTGTCTGAACGTTGTGACCTACCTGTGAAAGGCAAGTTCAAGAGGCGGGGGACGCAAATACGTAAGTGGTGGATTCCTCTCGGGGCACCGCGGGCGGGCAGCCGCCTGTGGAACCTGCTAAGATGAAGGGCCTTCTCAAGGGCCTCCGATACATCTCGCAAATTTTCGGTAAGCACAACGAACCTAGACTACAATGTTGTTCTTCCAAATTGTACTTTCCAATGCCCACCCAAAAGGAACGAGATACCTCAAATGTGTTCCATAGCACAGTTCAAATCAATGCAAACGAAATATAATGTACAAATAGGATGGGGGTGCTGGTATTAAGATGTTCTTACCTTGTCTGCTGCGCGGGTGTCGCAGATGCGAAGGAGCCGGAGATGCAGATCGGGAAGCCGACGGACGTGAAGCACGTCGCGCACATCGGCTGGGACAACGCCTCCGTCACCGCGCCCAGCTGGGTAACCGCTTCCATTCCACCCCCGATCACGCCATTCCCGTGCACCACGCCCGTCTGATCTCCAACTAACGGCTCCGGTTGCGCGCGTGCTGCAGATGAACGAATTCAAGGCTTCGCCGGGGACGGCGAGGGGCGGCGATCCTGAGCCGTCGCAGCCCGGGGGATCGGGAGGATGCGGAGAGGAGCAGACGGGAGGAGGAGGAGGAGACGCTGGCGGCAAGGCGGAGCGGCCGCGGCGGACGAGGGGGAACAAAGGGTCGGGTGGCAACGAGCCGGCGAAGCGGCGGGACTGTGCGGCCGAGGTGTCGCGGCGCGACCGGCGGGCTGGGAAGGCGGCGGACGCGGCAGCGGAGGGCGCCGAGGGGGACGCCGCGGCGGCGCCGAAGCAGCGGCGGAGGAAGCCCCGGGCGGCGTCCGGGGGCAGGTCCAAGTCGTCGTCGGGTGGCGCCGCCGCGTCGGACTCGGAGGCAGCGCGGCCGGCCGGGGCGCCGCCGGAGGCCGAGGACGATCGCGACGGCTGCTGAGGCCGTCAAGGAAACGGTTGCCGCGTGGCGGCACTGCTAGCGTGGCCGCGCGCTGGGGTCCGACTGGTATACGCACGGAGGGAGGCATCTTCAACTTCAAATTTGAATTTCTTGGCTGTCTGGAAGTCGGAGAGATTTGGGTCCTTTTCTTTTTCTTTTTTGGTGTTTTCTTCTCTTCTTTATTTACAAATTGTTTTTTCGACTGGTCATTTCGTTGCACGGATTATTGCTGTTTTGGATAGTCGTGCAGCGTAGGGTGGCACGACAAGTGTATGTATAAACAACTGTACACGTAATTCCTTCGCACACAGGATGAATGCATTTGCAGGAAACTTTTACTCCGTGTCCGTCAATTTTTTGATTTATAAGGAGTCAAAATTTATCTTTTTTCTTGCCTTCCTCTACTGTATGACAATTGCGACCCAGCCTTACATCTTTGAAGGACGGGCTAACTCCAGCCTTTGGAAGCCGGACAATGGGCCCAGCGGCTGAGTGGGAGTGGCCATCACACACTCTATTCCATTCTCGTCCGCTCCATTTCCATTATCGTCGCCATGACAATTTTAATTCACCCTCATGACAGTGTTGATAGTCGAGGCCTACTGATTCAGTGATTTTCCAAAACAAGCATCTTCCTTTTTCCTGCATTCATTTACTGTGCACACTGCACAGCAGGAATCTTTTGCGCGCGCTATTATGTCCAGTCGTTTGGAGTACGCTTATGCGTTTGAGGAGGGCCGGGTGTTCCCTGGAATGGGCCTTATTCTTCTGGTCGACAGAAACTTGCCATCAGTATTCAGTTGGATCGTCATCTGGGGGCTTCTTGCATCGTTCCGGCCACGGCCGAACGAAGCAAGCGTTAGATATGATATCCGGCGGCCCCATCCCTCGTTCCTGTATATGGAAGCGAATCTTGTGCCCGATTGCTTGCGATTGCAAGCACAGCGTTGATAACAGACACACTCGCATCACATTTGCATGGCTGAAAATGGGGTGCCCACTGGCCATTGCAGTGCAGTGCAGTGCCCAACAAGTGCCACCCACAGACAGACCCACTGATGAAAAGTTGCAGCAACTTTCAGAAAACAGTGGCGACAGCGCCATCGTTTCAGCGTTCAGACACATTCCTCTTCCTCCCGTGGTGGCGTGGTCTCTTTCTCCACGTACGTCCACAGAGAGCTAGCTACCGCGTCTCACCTGCACTGCCCCTTAGCTATATACAGTATCCGCGTACCGGAGAAACGGACATCTCTATTTGTTCCTGCTCGTCCCTCGATTAGTTGGCCACTGACGGCATTTGTGCCACTGTAGTGTAGCGTACGTAGCGCCCCACCCATGGTCAGGTCTCAGGAATGAAGTGGACGATCGTGCTCGTGCTGCCAGATCTGGAAGTGAAGTGAGCACCAAACTGCATGCTCCCAGTGATGGAGATGGAGCGTGTGCAGGCAGCATATTAGCTATGGGCCTATGCTTGGCTTGTTCCTTCCCCCCACATCATCATCATCTCGTTTCTACTGTCTAGCTAGATTCTAGCTAGCTACGCTATCAGTGGGCTGGGAACATATTGCATGGTTTATGGTCACTGGATAGGTTAGGACGGAGAGTGGTAGAATGCTGGAGTCGTTTTTTTCTAGAATGCTGGAGTCGTCACGTGGCATTTTACCTGTCCGTCCGTATAGGTCGTCGCTAGCATAGTAGCATATCCAATAATGATTTTTTAGTTACTACTAGTAGCTTATGCAGCAGTAGAGGTTGCAATCGGAATCCCCGGTCTGTTACTAAACTGCGAGTTTTTTATTCAGAAAAGTGATTCTGCCTTGCGCAAGCAGCTAGGTGTCCCTCCCTGGACCACGGCGTCGTCTCTTCTCGGTAAGCAAATTCTCGGCCCGCTGTTGATGGGTGCGATTGCGAGCTGAGTTGCTGTCAAAATAATTGCAAGAAGGTAGCTGAACCACCGCCGTTGTTGTTCCCGTGACCCCCGATCATCGCAAGTTCGCAACCGCCCTTCCCTGTCCGGTGGCCCTATCCTGGCCGGCCGCGACCGCGATTCCCCTCTGAGACCTACTAGCCCTCAGCTGCCGCTGGCAGGCCACATTCCCGCGCCAGCGCGCCGGCCGCGTGGAATGCTGTGCACGCTGGCATGAGTGACCGGCCGGCAGCCGCTGTGATGGGCTGACAATTTTCCGTGAGGAAGCGAGGGATAGATGGACATGGACAGACAGGCGTTGGCGGCATGCATGCTGGACGGGACGGCGACGTTGCCCGCAACACAACTCCGGCCCGTGAACTGCGCGCCTTTGTTCGTATCGCACGTACCCGTGCCCCGGCTGTCCGGCAATCAATGTAGAGTGATGTTCATTGCAGGCCAGCAGAATCCAGATGCTGCTGGAAGTGGAAGCTCCCGCCTCGGGTTGCTCGGCCGGAATCGTGCGTGCGTCCGGCTGCGCGCGTCGCGTCGGCGTCGGCCATTTACTACTTCCCCGGCGCTGGAAGTGGCAGGTGCCGTCGCTGTCTTCCTCACGTCGATACATACTGTCACAGTGGCATCAGTTTAGGAGTTCCTTAAAAGCAAAATCGCATTGAATACACAGGGGGGGCAGAGATAAGATAAGAGGGGGCAAGGGTAAAAGCAGCAGGGACAGGGACATGCTCGGCGCGATGACGCCCGGCCGGATCGTGCCCCTAGATCCCCGCCGCTGCTTTGGCAGTACTCCCCGTCCGTGTATCCGGCCTGCACCGATCAGTATCAGATCATGTTCTCCGTCTCCGTGTGACGCTGCGTCCGTCCCGCCGCAGCAGAAGCAGCAGTAGCAGTGCTCCACTGCTCCGGTATCTTGCTTCCAGAAGCAACACGTACGACTGCAAAGTCTGCAAGTGCAACAGCTAGTAGCGTAGAGTTGGTCGTCGCAACACACCAACAGTAACCGCATGCAATGCACGCGTTGCTGCCGCCAGCCGCTACCTCTACCTGCGCACCTGCCTGTAGATATCGTACTGTCTCTACCAATCTATGGCGCGCGCGATGCCGCACAGCACAGCCGCCTCGGCTGCTCCTTTCCTTGCTGGGCCAGGCACCTCAGCTCCTCTCCATCGGCTGGGGGCACGGACGACGGACGGACAAGGCGGGGCCCCCGGCCCGCGCGCGCCCGCCGACACAAGTCCTGCTTCCCGGGCTGCGATGCGAGAGTATACATGTAAGCCAACAGTAGAATCCGGTGGCAGCCACTGTTGACGACGACGACGACGACGACGGATCGCACTATCGGAGTCGTCGGAGCAAGGCCGTCGATCGATCGAGTCCTCTCTTGTCGTGTAGCGGCGGCCGGGCCGGGGCGGGGTTCATTCTCTCCGAGCCGAGCCAGTAGCTAGCCACCGCCGCCCACTGGTGGTGGCGGTGGATGCATCGATCGATCGACCGCCCATGGCGGGCGGCGTACGTGGCACGCGTACGCCGGCCGGGCCAGGCCGGGAAGCAGCTTAATGCAAGCAAGCCCGTACAGTACAGCGCCCGCCCGCGTGCGTCGTATATATATAATATGGCGTACGCGTGCGAATATGTGCGATACGTATACATACGACATGCCAGTGTACGTACGTGGTAAGCAGAGGACGCACGTACACGTACGTAGTAGTCGTAGTCGTAGTCGTAGTCGTAGACGTACTGATCTGAGGAGGTCGCGTAGCGTCAGTGTCCAGCCCGCCAAGCCACCGGATGGATGGATGGATCGAGCTTACTTGCAGGCAACCGTTTGCCCACCCGCCCAAGTCACCCCCCCCAGCTCCGCCTCCGCGCGCGCGCGTAGCGCATGCAGGCGCGGCCACGCGCACGCCCCCCAGATCGCCCGTGCCCGCGGCCGCGGCGAGCGGGTGTCGCTGTCGCCGAGGGAATATATGCTGACGCCCCGCCGGGGGCGAGGGAGGGCCCGGTCTCGACTGGTCCATCAATCATTGCCGCTGCCGCTGCCGCTGCCACGGCGGCCGCCTCTCGATCCGATTCCACGTCACTGATGCATGCGGCATGCCCCGGCCGGAGCAGCAAGCTAGCCAGCCTCTGGGTCGCCACGCCGCATGCGTGCTGCAGACCCCGGCTAGCTAGCGGCATGCCACGTACTACGGTGTATATATTAGTAGGAGTACTATAGATATATATAGCGCAGGAAACCAAACAAAGCTAATAATCTACTCCGACGACCCTTGTTCAGTACACCATGGCATGCAGTGCAGATCGAGCTTGCTTGCTTGCTTCCTTCCTTTTCCATACATATGATATATGATCCTGATCCATCAAGTAGCATAGCTAGCTAGCCAATGTTAGGGGGTGTTTAGATCCTAAAATTTTTTGGATTTTGGTACTTGTAGCAGTGAGGAATCTTTTGCAATAAGTGTCTAATTATAACCTAAGTAGACTTAAAAGATTCGTCTCGCAATTTACAGGCAAACTGTGCAAACATACAAAAGTTTCGTCTACATTTAATGTTCCATACATGTGCCGTAAAATTGATGTGACGAAAGTTTTGGTATTTTGGAGAGGAACTAAACACCCTCTTAGTATGCCTTGTGATGACGACCGCCCCCCAAAGGCCAAAGCATAACAAAATTGAACAGTGGGCATATCTCTTATCGCCTAGCTAGCTAGGCTGTGTGACCCTGCTGAAAATGACCACACGCCTACAAGCACCTTAGTGGCTGCTGCCTCTATGCGCACGAGCCATTCCTGATCGATTATTTCTGTAATAATTCTATGTATACGTATTGTTTGGGGAACAGATCGAGCCCACTAGCTCGCGGAAATGCATACTCCTGCCTCAGCTTTCATGTGCGTTGTTCATCTATCGAGCCGCTACATGCACCTGCGAGTCGCAGCTTCGGCAGGATCATATATATCGTCGCCAGCAAAAGAACAGTGACACAGTCGAGAAGGTCGTCTTCTTTCGCACAGGGAATGGCATGCATGATTAAGTATTACCAGAGATCAAGTATATAGCTTTAGGTACCTTCAATCCATCACCAACTCCACACTGTCGCTCTCTCTGTATCACTGTATGATACAGTAATGGATCTATGCGTACATACACCATCCAATTGAAATCAGAGTGGAAATAATGTATGTAATAATAATGTACAGATAGAGAGATGACAAAGGCTACAAGCACAGTTACATATAAGTAAGCGCTACCAATGATGTCAAAGAGAAACAATATGCAGCTAGTAGCTTGCTCCTGCATGCTTCATGCACTTCATTCTATTGGCCTGGTAACATACAAACAACATACCCTGCCTTCATATGCATGCATGCATGCCACCTGCTGTAATTGGCGACATCGTTTTTCTATGAACAGTCAATGCTAATGTTAGTTAACTCAGATTACCTCCTCACATAGTCACATATATATACTAGTGAAATGAGTAGGATTGAAAAAGGCGGGGGGACGCTCTTTTGGTTTCAGTCGCTTTCTTAGGATTGAAAAAGGCACTGTGTAGGGTCTGTGTAGTAGTAGAGAAAGGATCGGTGGAGGAAATGGAGTGTGGAGCCGTCACTCTTCCTATAAACAACAGGAGAAAAAATCTCTCTGGAATTAGGAACGGAAATTGCCACATGCCACATCACCACATGATTGTCGTGTCCCCATAGCTGCATTCTTGTTTTGCATGAAAGGGATAAGAGGGCAGTTCCATTTAAGAAGACTGATTAATTATGTATACGTATATATATATTAATTTACTAGACTCAGCTCATCCTGATCTAGCTAATGCTCTTGCTCAGGAGCAATTATCCATCTGTGTCACTATTGAATTTAAATCAGATTCACAAACATGGGGGTTTGATCATTTCCTGGATGCATTCATGGCACTAGCCGGTTTGTTTTCCGGCGCCCATAGCAATAATCTGCCAAGTTTTGGTCAGATCAGTGAGACATATTCAAGCCTGCCTGGGCGCCTGGCTCTGGCTGGATGCATGCTATCTTGACCCATGCTGATCGAGTCTCTCTCTGAGGTGACCTTGCAGGAACAAGCAGGCGGCATATTCTCCTGGCGTCCGGACACCTTGGATCATGGGCAACACGGTGCACGCATGAATTTGATCGCAGGAGCTACCTGCAATGCAAGGAGTATATTCAAACTGTTCATAGAGAGAGTCCTGTGACTCTCCACTTGAATGAAATGTTGCCGCCTCATCAGACCCAGATATATTTCTCTCCCTGCACTACTCGATGGCGCCCACCATGACCATTCATGCATTCTCTCTGGTGATGGACCACACACATGCAGCTGCAGCATGGCCATGGAGACGTGCCTCGATCAGATTCTTCGCCTTTCTTTATTGGAGGATTTTGTATCTGGTGACCCCCTGCTGCTACGGTGCTAGTTAGCTAGGACACTTGTTTGTTTATGTCATGCGTGCATGCTGCACATTTCATTCAGTCCCCTTTGCATCATTCCGGAATCCTGAAATTAATTTTCAGTCCCCTTTGCATCACTCAGATGGCGAGCTCATCTCATGCCTTTTTAACTTCTCTCCTGCGGTCCTCCTTGCCTTCTTGGACAAGATCTCGAGAGATGTCGTTAACGACGTACGGATGGATCGGATCGGAGACGACGTCGATCGGGGCATACCACAGGTGGTGCTGTTGCCCTGGCCGGCTGGTTGGTCTTTACAGAGAGGTAGCTTTCGAATCATCGTGCGCAGATCGATCGATTGATGGAATGCCTGATCATGGACCAGCGGCACCCAGAGACAGCTGCCGTTAATGAGCTTAGCTTGCAATTGCTTCCGATCCTGTCCAATCTCCACCCCCCAGCCCCCAGCAGATCCGGCAGAGGTATCGCTGTCTCGAGTGATTGTGATTGGACACCTTATTAGCTTCCAGAGCTGCTGCCGCTACAGCGACGCAATCAGGATTCAGCTAAGCCGCTAGCAGCTAGCGCCGCATGCACTAAATTCATTATGCTTTATGTAATTTGCCATTCCATCAATCAATGCTTCTTGGATATAGATAGATAGCTTATGTGTGTTAATAATCGGTTTGTATATTCCCCAGCATGATTAATTCCGACGTTTGTTTCCTCTGATCCAATGATCAGCTCTTTTAAAATTCCTTTTGATTTTTGCTACCTTGTATCCGGTGTTGCATGACGTCAGCCTGGTCTATATCCGAGTTAGTTAGTAACTTAGTTATCCCAATTCCAAGTTCCAACTGCCATGGAATGGAAGCTGCAGCCTGTATACAACATTCCTGCTTGAGATGATCCTGAAACAAGTGGCTAATTAACTGTACTACCACCACTACTGCAGGCAGCGGCCTTGCCGAGTGTTTTTACACTTGACAAAAAGCAATTTATACTCGGCAAAGGCTTTGCCGAGTGTAGCACTCGGCAAAGTCCGCTCGGCAATATTTTTCTCGGCAAAGGGACTTTGACGAGTGCTTTTTTTCGGGGGCACTCGGCAAAATATAAAAAAATTACCGAGTGCCTAACGGCTGACACTCGGCAAAATTTTAGCCAATTCTGGGCCGGTGAAATTATGCCGAGTGCCGGGCACTCGGCAAAGCCATATTTTGCTGAGTGTCCCGATATTTTGCACTCGGCAAAGTCCTAGTTTTCTAGTAGTGCACATATACATATATACGTACTCCCTCCTTTCCAAGTTATAAGATGTTTGACTTTTCTTGATATATAGTTTTACTATACATCTAGACACATATTGTATATTTAAGTGCATATAAATTGTTATGTATCTAAAAAAATTAAAACGTGTTATAATTTGGAAAGAGGGAGTGCGTATATACTACTTGCATCTATAGACCTAGTAGCATTAACTAACAACCGTAACTTGAACAGGATATGGATGTTTATTATTACGTGGATTAATTAATATCCTAAGGCAGTAGTAGTACCCCCCTGCTACTTATATAACTACCAACTTGAATCACCGACCCTTGCCTACTTAATTCCGATACTCTGGCTTGATTTGTACTTTGATGGCCAGTACATGCGTATGTATGTGTTATACTATATATCAACTTGCAAGTGGGTAGCTTCAGCTGAATTCTTCTCTTGCTGCCCGGAATTGGACATTTATCTGCACATACAGATGTCCGGAATTGAGTACTACTAGTACTGGAAATTAACCTTTCGAGAGGGGATCGGACGACGTTAAGCTCCAACAACCATATATGTATGGCTGTGTATATGCAAGTACGTACTATGATGAACACTGATCACTGGGACACGTACTGTACCTGATCGCCCTTCCTTGTATTCTGACGGATATGTCGGGCGCCACTGTTCTTGGATGGCAACATGCAACGGCAAAGCAAAATGCCCTAATTTCTCATGGATGGATCGATCGGAGGTACAGGACAGTTGCCTTTATTTAATTCCTCTCCGATCCTTTATTTGTACTGTACTGTACCCGCTGCATTCATTGCACTTGAATTCCGCGTGCAATTAATCCAACTAGGTGATGGATCGAAGAGGAAGAACCAAGAACACACATGTGCTAACAACACGCCGGCGATGAATGGATCGATCCCAACACTCAATCTGGTTTATAATAAGTAGGGGGATCACCGGTGCAATTTTTTTATCAAATTTTGGTTGAATTTGATTTTTATTAGTTTAGGGTTTTTTTTTTTTATGACCCTCTCCTGCTTCATCGTACGTATGGAGCAAGAGGTAGCCAAGAGGATACCTCCATCGATCGGCTGGTACTCCGGTCTGAATTATTGTTGCTGCTGCTGACAGCATGCATCTCTTGCTTTGCTAGCTTGAAAACCAACATGCGTCCAAAACCGCCGCAGTATAATCGGTAGACGCCAAGTCCGTAGATATTTAATTCTGGTATATATTCAGTCCGACTAGCTTGAAAAGAACAAGAGTATGATCTGTGGGGAGAGAATCAGACACAGAGGTAGACGAATATCCAAACACACGCGAGTAGGAGAAATGACAGTGACCAGCAGCTGGACCTCATATCATACCTTTTTATTATAGTATATGGCAAGCAATATAGATAATCTAGTACAGAAGATGCTTTGCTTACGTTATACTTCTAGTAATTAATTACCGTCTAACTGTAAATAGCGTGATTTAAATCTATCCTCCCAAAATAAGTAACTTCAACCACGTCTCAATTTTTATGTTGGCATCGAGTATTTGCCATAGCTTGTGTGCTAGCTAGCAGAATTTTGTTTATAGTGCATCTCTGCGTCGTATACGTCCAACAAGCACATGTAGTTACTACTTGTAAGCTTATTTATTAACAGATAAAAACACAGCCAGACAATCGTCCAACTCCGATCCTTGCAGCAGGATGTATGCCCCATGCTTTCGCCGTTGGATGTATATACTCATAGGTGGACCCAAAAAATTTGACAAGCCCGGACAACTAACAGAATCTAAGTAACAAACACTTGGAAATATGACAGGTTGACAACCTCATTAAAGGCTCATAGAAGATGAGCCCGGGCAAGAGCCCCGGCTAGCCGGGCCTTGGGTCCGCCTGTGTATATACTGTATGCACACCTATCCCCATGCATGTGCATGGAAACTTTCAGCGAAATTTTGCTAATTTCGGAAAGGGTGGACAAAAGAAATATCTGAAATCTTGTATTACACTAAGACATGTGCTATGTAACTCTAGACTTATTTTTTTATTGTTTATATATGTTGCATATTCCTTCTACTCAATAGATATGTATAGTAGTAGGAAGTCATAAACCATGCTACTATTCTTGTATAGATCTATTTGTTTTAAAAAAAACTTTCTTTGTAAGTCTTAAAAGAGTTTTAGCAAAATTTCGGCTGAATTTTATGAATTTCAGTAATTTTTTTGACGAAACTGAATTTCAGTAATTTTGGGAAAGTGATCTAAAAAATTCTAATACCAACACAGAATGTGTATCCAAAAGGCCTTGAGGACGGACGATTAGCAATTTGGTATATGGGGAGACCCGAGAGTGGCCAGTGGGGAGGATCAGCAACTAATAGCCATGTATGCCAAATGTGTTCCCTAGTGACAGTGCCATATATGCTGCTGTGTTGGCTGAACATACTATCTAATATCTATCATCGATCGTGTGCGCACATCAAGATCAAGTGGTGGGGGCGGCATCATCAGCTGGTTTCTCTTTCTCCAGCCAACAAGTTTCTTGCGAGCTTGGGTCTCCTCCTCTCCTCTCCTCTCCTCTCCTCGATCGGCCTCTTCTTCTTTCTTCTTTCTTCCTCAGCTCCTCCTTCCCCGCCCTCCACCTATCTGCTGTCACTCGAGTTCGTGCTGCGCAAGCATCGTATCGCCGAATGCGACAGCCGCGCACGCACGCACGCGTCCCCGCCCCTCCTCCTTCCCATCTCCGATCGATCCGGCCCCGCCCGGCGCTCTGCGTCCGGCGCGCGGCGACAGGGACGTCAATCAAGGATCAACAGTAACTCCGTCTGATCGATCGATCTTTCTCCTCCCTCTGTCACCGCCGTATATAGCTGTAGATAGATGGAACCTGCATGTAGCTCTCGCCGTCGATCTCGCCGGGGTCGTCGTCGTCTTCCCTCCCCTTCTCGATCCTGCATCCTACACATCAGTCGATCGATCACACCACACCGACGGCGAGCTGATCTAGCTTGGTATAGGTACCAAGCTATTGATAGCTAGCTTCACGGCCGGCCTCCTCTCCGTCCTCAAATCTTGAGCCCGGCCCGGCCCGGTAGTACTAGCTAGGCCAGTACCAGTACCAGCACCACCCTCTCCCTCTCCGATCTCCGTCGTCCGTCTGTTGCTTGCTTGCTTCCCTACACTTCTTGTTTATATCTCTTTCTCTCTTCCCCTCTATATATATATAATATATAGCTACATATAACGATTAAATGGTACCGGCACCAAGCTATATATACTCCCATCCTTCCTACCAGCCAGAGGCCACAAAAGCTCAGCCGGCTACAGCGAGCAAATCGTCGTAGATGTGTGCAGTGCAGCCTGCAATTCCTTGTTACTCCTCCTCATTTGTCCCGGCCCCCCTCTCTCGATCTCCTCTTCTTTTCAGATCGACGTGCTAGCTGCAGCAGCCTTCATATATAGGTCCTCCATTTGTCTCATCATCCATATACTTCGTCCAGCCCCTATACATAAAGATATATATTTACTGTGCAGACATATATATAGACAAGTTAGCAGGATCGAGAAGGAATATTTGAAGATAGATATAGATATATAGCTGGTAGACAGGAAATTATAAGGTCGCAGCTAGCAGCTGGAGTCATCAGGAGATCGAATTGAAGGAGCGAACTGAGATAGAGCTAGCTAGCCATGGGGCTGAGGGACATCGAGCTGACGCTGCCGCCGGGGTTCCGGTTCTACCCCAGCGACGAGGAGCTGGTGTGCCACTACCTGCACGGCAAGGTGGCCAACGAGCGGCTCGCCGGCGCCGGCGCCGCCATGGTCGAGGTGGATCTGCACACCCACGAGCCGTGGGAGCTCCCTGGTACGCACGTCGTCGTCGTCTACGTACTACTTAATTGGTTCATTCCTTCCTTATTGGCAGTTAATTGAATTGTTTGGTTAATTTAGCATATCCCTCTCTCGCAAGCAAGCTGCTTCTGTGCTATCTGCCTGCTGATATGGGCTGGCTAATTAACTCGATTCCGTGTCATGGGATTAGTAATTACGCACGCAACCTCGGGTGATTGGTCCACCCATCATATTAATTCTTGTTTGTTTTGTGCTTGTTGTTTATTAATTTGTTGTTGGAATCCGGAACAAGATGCTGCTCCTGCTCATGCATATATGATCATATCATTTCTTCACGCATATATATCTTTCATCGTCTGAACAAGATGCTTGCTAGCTGCAACACAATTGCTAGCTAGCTACTAGCTAGCTTACGCTTATTTCACCCCAACAGTGTTTCTTACTTATTTCTAATACAAGTCTCGAAACACTGTTGGGATCAAGACGATGATCCAGAAGAGGCGTGTGAATTGAAATTCGAGAGTAAATTAATACAAATACAGAAATTATCATGTGATTGCTTCTTAGCTTTCGGGAAAAGAGAAGTTAGGAAGAAACGGCGGCTGCTTCTTACAGTAGTTCCAATCAGCATTTTCCCCTTTCAACATAATTCCCCGCGGTTTTCATCTCATCAAAACTAGTACAAAATTTCCAGCCCTGTGTTTAAGCTAGGTTCACAACATGCATGATAAATTGCATGCTCTATGTATTTGAAGTTGTTTTCGCTGATGAAATATAATTAATCCATGCAATTGTACTGTGTTGCAGACGTTGCGAAGCTGAGCACGAACGAGTGGTACTTCTTCAGCTTCCGCGACCGCAAGTACGCGACGGGGCTGCGCACCAACCGCGCCACCAAGTCCGGCTACTGGAAGGCCACCGGCAAGGACCGCGTGATCCACAACCCCAGGCTCGCCGCCGCCGCCGCCGGCCACCACCGCGCCATCGTCGGCATGCGCAAGACCCTCGTCTTCTACCGCGGCCGCGCCCCCAACGGCATCAAGACCAGCTGGGTGATGCACGAGTTCCGGATGGAGAACCCCCACACCCCGCCCAAGGAGGACTGGGTTCTCTGCAGGGTCTTCTACAAGAAGAAGCCCGACGCCATGGACTACGGCATGGCCGACAGCGAACAAGACGCCGCCGTCATGCTGCCTCCTCGCGGCGGCGCTGACCCGAGCTGCTACGACTCGCCTCCTCCGTTCCCCGCGCACGGCGGCGGCCACTTCCACCACCACCACCACCACCTGCCACCGCTGGCAGACCACCACGGCGCGTCCGCCGCCGGCTCCCTCAACGATTTCCCCGGCATGGCGCTGCTGCAGCACAACAGCGGCATGTTGGACCTCCACGGCGGCCAGCCTCACGACGGCGGCGGCATCCTTGCAGCTGCTGCGACGGCGGCGGCGCCAGGGTCAAGAGACGGCGGCGATCAGTGTGGCACCGGGCTGCTCATGGAACTAGGACTGGACGAGCACTACGCCTACAGCAGCTACAACAGCCTGCTGCAGATGTGATCTATGATCTATATCATGAATATGGACCAGCAGTACGTGCTGCAAGCAAGCAAGCTAGCTCTAGCTAGATGCTCCCTTGTGTTACGGTTGCTAGCTAATGACCATGCAGCTGTGCTTCGATCTCGCCATCCGATTTCTTCATTATTCGTTCGTGATCTCTTTGTGCAGATGTTTGTGCATGTGTGTTGCACTCGTTCGTGTAGTTAATCTACATATCAGTAGTGCTGTCAAACTGTTGTGTTTGATTTAAATTACTGGATTGGTCGTCATTAGGATGTTGTTGAGGTGGATTGATCGTCATTAGGATGTGGTCGAGGTGCTGTGACTAATGTACATATATTTGTTTGTGGATCAGTTTGATCAGTTGCTTGGTGGAGCTCAAGTGTCGAACATTTTCGTTGTTGTTTTTACATATCAGTATATGTTATTATTAACAGTTGTAACCATATATATCATTATCAGTGAACACTATACTTAGTCCATTACGTGTTTGACATAGCTCAACTTCATCATTGAAGATGTTTTTTTTTTCACTGGGAGCTTTCTCGGTGAAGCCGAGCTGTTTTCAAAAAATTATTTAGCAAAACAACTTTATGTATAGCTGAGAGAGAGAAATGAGTGAATGAGAGATGTGAAAAGCTACTTTTTTTGCGAATAGAAAAGTTACTTTTTTGTCTTCACCTCTCTTTGTTTCTTTGTGAGAGTATTAAAAAATATCTATGGAGCTACTTCGAAAAAAGATGTTTGACAAAAAAAGCTCATGAAGCTGTTGATTAACGTGTGCCAAACAGGGTCTAAGTCCACTCCAAATTCCAATCAAATAGCATGTTTAGCTTTGACATCAATCAAATAGAAAAATTTAGGTATATAATTCCTCTATCAGTGTGTATTCCCCTCTGAAAACACATATATGTCGTTTCATTGCTTTTATTAGGACATCGGCATGGGGAAAGAAATATATATACGAAGAATAACTTTTCACTTGCATGACCTTCATTTATCTATATTCAATAAGTTTACTAATAACAACGATCTTACATACTCCCTCTATCCCTAAATAAGTGTTGTTCTCGCTTTCTAGGAGTTAAACTCTTTTAACATTAACCAAATATATAAAAATAATAATATTTGCAGTACATAATTAGTATTTTTATGTAAATCGTTGAATCTATTTTTATGAAAACATGTTTGAAGATACAAATGTTGTTATATTTTTATAAATGCCAGCACAAATACCATAACGACACTTATCTAGATAGTTAGTTATTACCATACATGCATGTGATCAGCTACACACACACCTTGCATTGTCATTCATCTGGTAACAGTTTGATACGCCGGTGACGACGACGACGTCTTATAAAAAAAGAGTAACTATCTTGCATAGACACCAACTAGAATGCACGCTTTTTCTATTTTTCACGCACGCGTCCACGCGTGAAGGAATGGTTTGATGTTACCATAGATGCGTAAAAATCTAGATGACAGAGGAATGGAATGCAAGCAGGAAGGTTACGTACGTTAATTAAAAAACACACGGTTACTTTTCCTCGATCTCCTATCTGCCGAAACCAGTCGTCGTCGTTGCAGGAACTCATTTTACACTACTTGTCTACCCACTGTTGCATCACTGATTCCTGTTCTGATCATAGAACGACATTCCTCTCCCGCCCCCCCCCCCCCCCCCCCCCCCCCCAACACACACACACACAATAATGCTGATGAAATGCATGCATAGATCATCTATGATGCTGCAAACATGAGTGCAGTAGTGCAGGTATATATACGTACTACATACTAGTATATATGACTAGGTCAAATAATGGCTAGCACTATTATTAATTCTGGCTAGCTGCAATTAGTGCCAGCTGGGCTCCACAGTCCACATGTGTCTAGTTCCATGCAATTGGAGAACCTGTTGTCTGTACATGCTGCAATGATGTAATTTTCTCTGAACCAACAGTGATGATGATCTTAATTGGTCACTGCTCAGTCAACGCCCGAATACAGTTTGGGTTAGGCAGCCGCTTGCTTGCTCGTTCGATGATCTGATCCGTGCTGCAATGGCCATTGATAGCAGCTATAGCATATATATCATCACTGTCTGGTAGTAGATCGAGACCGTCGATGCTTCAGCAATCGCCATTGAGTGACAGTATTATATATATCATCGCTGTGTTTTAGTTGTTTAAGTCGCTTCAGTTGTGTTGTTATCGTTCTGATTCGTTTCAAAAATATATATCATCGCTGTCAGGTAGTAGATGATACCAAGATAGGACAGCTAGATAGGTTTGGCTGGTTAACCCAGAGGGGAAAGAGAGAGATCAGAGCTGAGCTTGCAGCCAAGCCAGCCCGGCCGCCCCTGTGTGTACGCATGCATGTCAACATGTGCATGTGCCTTGCTGCCGTGTCGGCTAATACCTTCCTGAATCCTGAATTCCTGAATTCCACTACCAGATTACCAGTCGTCAGATACAGTTTATGCTGAATCTGAATATGCCCAGGCCCCCACAAGCTAGCGAGCGGGCCCTGCTCTCTGCTCCTTTCCCCTCGTCCTTTCCTTTGTTCCGTTGCTACTGTTCTTATCTAGCTACCTTAAAGGTATGAGCAGACATGCAGCTTAAAGGTAGACCGACCCTACAAGGCTACAACGCTGCAAGATCCATGACCACGCTTTTCTGATCAAACACTGACCTACCGATCGATCCATGCATACTAGCTACTAGTAGGACTAGGAGCCCGATGCGACCTTTACTTGTTACTTCGTCGTCTACTGCCGCGTCAATTAGCTTTGGCTCTGTTCGCTTCAGCTGAAAAGCTGAGCTGATTTGGGCTAAACTGATTTGTTGTGAGTGGAAATACTGTTTCAGAGCTGAAAAATATGTGTTGTTTAGTTGAAGCGAACAGAGCCTTTGAAAATCTAGATTTTAAATTAATCAATATGTTCAGTTCAGCAAAAAGGTTTTTCATTTTATCGTGACATTACTCCTGCATTTACTCGAAGGAAAACGCGGCGGGAGTTGCTATGTTTCAAGCGCCTAATTTTTTAGAAATTTCTGGCAACAAACTTATTACACAGTCAATTTGTAATTGTTGAGTTGGGGTATCCTCGCTCAGGGAAAACTAGGACGTCTCCGCTCAACACGGTAAATTAGATTCACTGGTGGATATCAGAATGTCAGTACTCATGAATAACAATCATCTCAGTGTATAAATGAGTCCCACCTAACCTTGTTACTGTAGTTACATCGCTATTTATAGGCTACAATTATGACCACTAAGCTAATTACATGAGGATCCCCTAGGGAAAAAGGATATTCCTAGGATATTCCCGAATCTAACCTTTCACTCCATGGATATCTGGGTAATTTCCACCTCTCAATTCAACTGTCCACTTGCTTGTCGTGTACCTTCGCCCCACGATCTCAGGGGACGCGCTCTCGGTATATCGTCTCCGATCCTTGACGCACCTTCTTCGTACCATCGTGCACTGTCCCAGATTGGTCACAAGAGGGCCGACAATGACCGTCCTCATATGATCTTCGCCTGTCGCAGGGGGCCTTCGCTCCTCTGACGGCGGTGTTCTCTGGCCTTGTTCTTCAAACGGAGGCACTTCGCGCTCTTGGAGCACGAGGCGAAGGCTCTGCTTGACTCGGGTGGCTTTCCCCGTCGCAGTTGGCTTGCGAAGGTCACTTCACGCTGTCCGCTTCAGGGCCATCCTCATCCGATGACCACCTACTCGTTGAAACAGCGAAGACAATGGGACGGAGGGCAGCGCGGTCGACCGAGCCTTCAGTCCCCCTTTCCCTGTTACAACAATAATAATTAAAAGAGCAACTCCCAAAGAGAATTTATTTGTTTTTGCTATAGCTAAACAATGGAAAAATTACATGTTGCTTAAACAACACCACTGGTGCCTAAAAAAAAAAATCAGGTTACTGAACTATACGAGAAGTGAAGAAAAAAAAAGATCTTGCACTATGTATACAAAAAAATTGAAGTCACTGCCGTGATATCATTATTTGCGTTTCTGTTGTAGCTAGAGCCAATGTATGCAGGTGCAGCATGGTCATATATAGCAGGAGCCAGGAGGCAGGACCATGGCTGCTAGCTTGCTACTCTCCGTCCCATATTAGATGACGCTATGAGAATCATACGGGTCAAACTTTATCAACTTTGACTTAGATTTATAGAAAATATGTGTAACATTTTTATTTCTAAATAAATTTGTTAAAAAAACTAGATTTAAAGGTCTTTCTAATGATACTAGTTGTGTACTTTCGATATGAATACTTTTTAATATAAAATTAGTTAAAATTGAAAAAAACCTGACTTCTCGAGAAACGAGAATGACATCCATTTTGAGACGGAAGGGAATACTTTTTTTTCATCACGCGTTGCCCTCCTCGCTCGCTCTCCGATCCCATTGATATAGATCAATCAGAACAGTACACCTTTTTGGGACCACTGTTATGCACATGTTTCACTTCGGAAGATTATTTGTTAGTTCGTTTATTTGCTTCATATATTTATTACAAATTAGACACTCAATTTCTATGGAATCTTCAGGCATATCATGCAGCTTTACGTTTGTTCACCATCATGAGCTGCTCCTGACGTTGACTCCACTGTTGTTCACTGATTGATTTTGGATACCGATTGATCACACAAATTTAGCCCATCGGAGAGAACAACTAGAATTTGCTGTGTGTGACGACACAAGCCTACATGCATGTACACAGTCTCTTGTGTGTTGTTGTAATCGATCTCTGAAGTCTTTGGAGATTGAGATGGGAGGATTATCATTTTGATTACATATACCTGGCCAAACAAACAAGCCATATATTCGTAAAAAATAAAAATAATCTAACTGGATAATCCTTTTTCAAATTTGTTTACTTTCATGATATGGAGTACAATGCAAGTATATACTCAGTCATTTTTATTTGTACTGGTTTATATTTAGTAAGGCCGGCAGGGGAGTCCTCTGCATATTTTTGCATTAAATAATAAATATTGGAAATGTATACAAAGCGCCATCAAGGGCCAAGAGAGAAAAATAAAATACATTATAAGCGATCGACTCAATTAACTAAGTGGTTTTAATGTACACTTGTTTTTGCCTTAACCAAGGAATTATTTGTTCTCTACGCCAAGATTTCAAGGTAGCAATCAACGAAGTATCTTTGTCAAAGGAAGTTTTCAGTACATAGTAGATATAAACATCAATGGTACTGACTGGTTAGGGTTTAGGTCGATGGAATGATGAAGGAGGCACGAGGTGGAGAACGACGATTCAATAGTTGAGGACCACGAGGAGTTGGAAAATGGAGTTTGGTAGGGTAGGTGACGAGTCCAAATAACCACGGTGCCCAATTGATAAGAGTTAGCCAGTAACTAATTCAAGGAGACGAAATGTAACGAGATGGCTCAACCCCTTGGAATTGGCTGGCTTGACTGTCTTGCATAAGAATGGTCTGTGTCTCGTTCGACCCTCCAGGAGCGACTTCTGCCTTGCCTAGTCACGGGGGTGGAGGCCCCGTGCTGGAGGACCCTCGGAGGAAGTTCCGCCTCGTTCGACTCGAAGGGCAGCAAAGCCCACGCCACCTGACCCTTGGGGGAAGTGTTCCGCCTCGGGGGTAGCGGAAACCCGTAACTTACGTCCTCGGAGGCGAATTCCGACTCGCTTGATCCTTTGCGGGGACGGAATCAGTCTAAGGCGATGGCCCGAGCCCCCCACAGGCCTGCACTTTTATCCGTTGCGGTAGGAGTAGGGACGCATGGGCCCGATCCAACCTCTAATGCCATCATGAGAGGAAGGCACACCTCTGACATAACAGGCGACTTAAAGTGGTAATCCAGCAAATGAATGGTAATCCCTCTCTCATTATATTCTTAGCCAGCGAATGAAAGGTAATCCAGCTTACAGTATGAGTACATATAAAGTGTACTGGGCTACTTAAAGTGGTAATATATACTAGCATATACTATACTGAGCAAGTGTGTCTTTTTATGTAATGTTGCATGAAACCTATCAAGAGGGTTGTCCCGAAGCAACTAATTAACCGGGATATGGTTTGATGACGATATACTACATATATTGCAATATAATTCATCGTCTCTTATTATAATGAAATACACGTAAAGTTGTGTTCTAGAAAAAATATTAATTATTCATCATCTTGTGACGATCGAACCTACCAACATTATTCCAAATGCAGCCCGTGCATGTCATCTTATATATATTTACGTACAAAAACGCCGACAGAGAATGTCAGATGTGTATATAATCTATATATACACATTTCATTCATGTGGCACAACGCACCGACACTACACAGCCACACGCAGACAAATGCACGGCCGCCACGAACATATCTGGCGATCGATCGAGATTATTATGAGTGAGACACACACACGTACGTCGTACGACGTGCCTTTGTTGCGTGGACACACCGTGCATATATAGAGGAATGCATGCATCGATCGATTCGATCGCCTACCTTGCACGTAAGCATCTTTGAACGAGATCTCGACCGATCACACTGCCCTATAATCCGGCCAGCTAGCATGGAGAAATTTTTACCAGGCAGAGCACGACACGAGATGTCGAGAACTAACACACGTACTACTACGTACGGTCTATAGCATACAGCTAGCATGATGAGTGAGAGACATGAGACTAGGATGACTCGACGAGAGCTAAGCTAGCGCTGCCGCTGGCTTAGCTTGACTGCTCGATCCCAGTAGCAAAGCCAGCGCAGGAACCGATCGACCGAATTCTACGACGAACGGCTAGCAAAACCCCGCCGAAACGCGTTACGTTCCGCGGAAAACCGTGCTGATGCTTCACATCAAATTCACATATCGCATCTCGTTCCTCGTCGATAGATCCGCCGGCCGGTTTGGATCGCGCGGATGCACCGGTCACTTCAATTTCGCCTCTGCCGCCGCCGCCGCCGCCGCCGCCGTCTTTGACTGGCCCTGGCCCGCCGGCCACGCGTACGTACTCGCGCATGCACAGTGCTTGTAAAGCGCACCGTCCTTTTGGGCTTTTGGCCGTGCATGCATGCTTGCGCTAACCCTGCCTGCCTTTTGTTTGTTTGGACCGGCCGGCGACGCCCAAAGGCGCGTGGTCACCCATCAGATAAATAAACACTGATGATGCTACACTGTTCTGCCTTTATATATCTGCCCTTTTTCACCTTGGCTTTATATATCTGCCCTTTTTCACCCATCAGATAAAGGAGGATGATTGACCACCGTCCTCCACCGGGCCTGCCGGCACAGTAAAGCGGTCAGTTTGACCGGCGCGCCGCCAATTGTTAGTAGTACTAGTACGTCATCGAAAGCCGTTGTCAATAATAATGTCTGTGATCGATCAAAGGCAGCCGACGTGGAGTAAACTCCACCAAGCACTACTGGAGCCTGGTTCTTCCACAAAGACTAAAAAACTCTCGACAAAGATTTTGCTGAGGGCTGCCCTCGGCAAAGAGCCGTTAGGAAATTTTGAGTCGGCGAAGAGGGTCTCGGCAAAGAAAAGTAGCCGTTAGGAGTGCCGTTCGTTAACGGGGTCTTTGTCGGCCCTCGACAAAGATTTTTTTTTTTAAAAAAATTACTTTGCCGAGAGCCGGCTCTCGCCAAAGAATTTCTTTGCCGAGGACCGGCCCTCGGCAAAGATTTTTTTTTAAAAAAAACTAGCCACAAAGAAAACGAATTTTTTTAAGAGGCCGAAAAATTGTTTTTTTTTTTGCATTTCATCAACAGAAACATTTCATATATATATACACACACACATAAACCATCACATGCATATATCACAACCGCAATTGTCAACCACAAATCACAATATATTACAACCAGAAAAGACATGTTTATCATCGTTCACAAGTTTATTACGATAAATTCATCAAATCCATGCAAAGTCACAACCATAAACCACGTTAAATCCAAGCACATCACATAGCATAAGTCCTCATCAAGCTACTGCCTATGATACGGTGGCGAAGGAAAGGCGTGATCACCCGATGACGCATTGGCGGGTTGATTGAAAGCCGGTGATGCATTCGCAGGTTGATTGGAAGCCGGCGACGCATTGGCGGGATGATTGGAACCCGCGGACAGAGGCTACACAAAGGAGAAAAGAGTACAGTGAGTAATCTTGAAATACAGTTTTGAACTTAGAGATTGCAGCTACCAATCTAGAAATACAGAAAGATTAGAGTTAATTAAAAATTTTGGCAGCACATCCCCTATACGGGGAGGTTTCACAACCTGAAAAAAACAACGGCACGAACGCCGACATCCACAACGGCACGAAGGCCGACATCCACAACGACACGAACGCCGACATACATGCAAAGCACAAGTGAGAAGTGAACTTTTATACTTACAGGAATAGGTGTAGGAGAAAGAAGCACTAGAGCCAACAGCTGCACGGGTACACCCGTTACTTGCCCAAGATTTTTTATGATCGCCATCATTTCCGCCATCTGCTTCTCGTGGGCTGCCAACGTGGCCTTCGTGGCATCCAGCTCTGCATGCAGCTCTTGACTATGCCTTTTTGTTTGTTCCAGCTCGACCTACAATATTTCATTTCAACGTTTCAGTAGTGCAAATCTAATTTAGATGTGTAAAGATCAATGTATGACGATTTAAACAGAATTACCTCTAGTGCTTCGACCCTGAGGTTTGATGGACTAGGCCTTGGGCGTATGGGCTTGCTGGAGCTCGTGCTCCGTGCTCGGATAGCGTCGAGGGAGGAAACAGTGGTGGAGTCGATGGCGCCGTCTGCAATCCACAACCGCCCGTGCTTCTTGCCTCCTCCGAGCCTCATGATTGTCTCTGCATCAATGGGCTCAGTGCACACATTGTAATCTTCCCCATGGATCGTCCTTACCGTTGAAAATTTCGACAGCACCTCCCCTGCACGGCGAGGTTTCCATAACCTGCAAAAAACAACAGCACGAAAGCCGACAACCACATATATACCAAGAGAAGCCATGTAGTTTAGTTCTCATTCCATGCAAAAGAAAGTATCTAAGTGGTACAACAAAAACAACTACTACTAACACTAACACTGCTAGTACTTACTTCTACTAAGTAACACTACTAACTACTATTAACCCTAACTACTACTAAGAAACACTACTAACTAACACTAACTACTATTAACATATTTGTATGACTACAAGAAGTCAGCTTGGATAACTACAACTAGCCTCTCGTGACCATTGACGGAGTACGTATATGCTTTAGGGTTTGTTACCAGTACTAGCAATAGCTAATCTGAATAAAGAAACAGTACCAAACAGTTATGATAACTGCTATGAAAGTACTAAATGAGCAATGGGACACGCATACACTAGTTTACACGCATACACTAGCTTAACTAAGCAATGCGTACGTGTATTTCAGATCGATCTATGGAAGCGTCATGAAGGAAGGAAGAGCATACATGATACATACCTAGCCCTGCGGTTCTGGAACCAAACCTCCACTTGCCTGGGCTGCAGCTTGAGCTTGGCCCGCGGGCCCCCGGGGTGCGGGGGCGGGCGGCCGAGGAGCGCCGGCGGCCGGGGCGCAGGCGCGGGCGGCCGGGGCGCGGCCCTCCGGGAGCAGAGGACGGCGCATGGGGTGCGGGCAGCCGGCAGAAGAGGACGCGGCGGCGACGCGGGGCGCGGGAGCTGAGCGCGGTTAGACTTAGGTTTTTTCGGTTTTGGGCCTGGGTCGGCCTTTTGAAATGGTTTTTTATTTTTTTTCTTTATTTCTTTGCCGAGGGCTGTTCTAGAGGCCCTCGGCAAAGAATTTTTTATTTTTTATTTTTTGAACCCAATTTTTTTTAATCTCTAATACGTCATTTAAATCTCAATTTCAAAATTTGGACCAATTTTGGCTTTTTTGATATATTTCTCTAAATTTATTTCATATCGTTGATTTTTTTAAAATATTTAAAATTTGAACTACAGGTGCGTGGAGTAATGGCCTTTAGTGATTGAAAAAATATTATTCATGGTCTTTCATGTATGGTGAGTCTCTATCCACGAGCACGCATCGAATTTCGAACATCTTATTCACGTAACATGACGACCAACTTGTTAGAAAATTATTTTTAAATTATATAAAATCAATATGAAGTCCGAAAATCACGAAACTTGTCGACGTGTCATGTTATCACATGTGTAGCCTACGGTAAAAAATTAAAAATGTTTCGAGCAAGTTGTGATGTCGAATGTACTAAAATCCACACATCTCCACAAGCGATCACATGTCATCGTATGTGGAGATGTCTGGGTTTCATGCATCCGACGTCACAACTTACTTGAAACCTTATTAATTTTTTACCACAGCCTACATATGCGATAACATGACACGTCGACAAGTTTCGTCATTTTCAGACTTTATATGGATTTTTATATAATTTAAAAACACATTTTCGACAAGTTTTTCGTCATGTTACGTGAATAAGATGCTCAAAATTTGCTGCGTGCTCGTGGATAGGGACTCAACATACACCAAATACCATGAATAACATTTTCTGAATCACTAATGTGCATTATTCCATGCACCTGCAGTTCAAATTTGAAATATTTAGAAAAAAATCAATGAAAAGAATAAATTAAGAAAATATATCAAAAAATTCCAAAATTAGACCAAATTTTAAAATTAAGTCTTAAATGATGTATTGGAGGTCCAAAAAAAATTGGGCTAAAAAAACAAAAACAAAAAATTTCTTTGCCGAGGGCCTAGTTGGAGGATCTCGGCAAAGAAATTAAAAAAAATAAAATTTTCTTTGCCGAGGGCCTAACGGCAGGCCCTCGGCAAAGACTGCTGCCGTGACCCATCCCGTCAAATGATGAATTTTGCCGAGGGTCCTTTCTTTGCCGAGGGCCTGTCTTTGCCGAGGGCCTTCTGGTCTGGTCTTCGGCAAAGTGGTTCTTTGCCGAGTAGACCCTGTTTTCAGTAGTGAAGCCGCTCTGTACAGTGTCCTTTGGGCCTGTTTGGGTCTAGTTTTTAAGAATCTGACCAACTTTTAGAAATTGGGTGAAATTTAAATAGATCCAATTTATTATGTCAGTTTTTGTTAGTTTTTTAGAAATAAAGAAGCTGTTGGTACCCAACTTTTGCTAGATTCTTATGATCCAGAGAGCAATAAATAAAGCTAGATTTTTAGAAACCGAGTGATCCAAACACCTCCACCAATTTTTTTTTTCACAATTCAGATTTAAGAAAACTAGAGATAAAAAGGTAGTGTTTAAGAATCGATCCAAACATGACCCTTGTCTTTCTCTCCTTTTCGTTTCTCTCTAGTCTTTACCCTCTCTCCACCGTGGGTCCAGGCCTAGGATGGATAACAAAATCAACTAGTACATGTATTTTCATCCTTTCTTAGAAAATTAATGGACACAATTTTGTTATCACCCCCCTCCCAATGAAATTTGTAAGACCCAATTTAAAAGCAAGCTTATTAACAAGCCAATCCAAAGTCAAAAGTCACACGAAATCATTTTTTGTAAATGAGTCCAACTGATGAACGAGCTTCCTCGTCCTCGACTAAGGAGCTAAGATCGTCTCCGATCGTATTTCTTAAACCCACTCTCTACATTGTTATTTAAAAATATTTGAATAAAATTAGCTCTATATGTAGATATTTTTCACCCCAACAACATTTCTTAAATCCTAGACAAGCCCTTTAGTCACTAACAGCACGGGCCTCATTCGCCACGGCCTATACACTGATCATGCTGAAATTGACCTCGTGGAACAAAACCGCTAGCAGTGTATATAGGCCCACTACGAAAGCACGGGACAATTTTCGTGGAACAAAACCGCTAGCAGTGATTAGGTGTCTCATTCGTAGTCGATCGATTATGCACTGTCACAGGTTCTGCTTCTGAAGGTTCACGCTCACTTGGAAGCAGCTGTCCGAAGGCCGAAGCTAGCACAGACTTGCGCGCACCCCATCTGAAGTGCTAGCAATGAGACTGCTCATTGCGAGGCAGAGGAACCCATTACCCATATGGCTTCTCCATCTCCAGGTCCAGCTTCAGAGCCGTCACCGTTGAGCTTTTATAAACATGTGTTCGCACACACTGGTGCTGCTAGCTTCGAGTATTCTTAAAATTTTCGAAATGAAAAAAAATAAAAATAAAGCAGGGAGCAGGAGAAAGTAGAGGTTAAGCAGGCTGGGGCATAGAGCCCATACAGGCCCATAGAACCAATGAACTGTCATTGTTTTCACATGTGCAGCACTGAGGGCCTTGAAATAGAAAAAAATAAATAAATCCATTTTGGCTCAAACTGTCGCCGTTGTTTTGTTTTTGTCCTCATCAAACTCTAATACCAAACATCTCACCCCACTAATAAACTCTCAAAATACAAATTACCTTCTTAATTTGTTTTAAAGTGGTTTTATGAAAGGTGGTATGTCCCCTTTTCACTTATTAAAAAATGATTTATACTAGACACGGTTATTAAACCACATAAAGTATTTCTAAGCTTCTAACTTTCAGAAAGACCATGCCAAATACTATTTACCGAATCTTTTATAACTTAAAAAAAAAACATAAAATCGCCTTCATAGCCACTGCAAAGCAGGATTGGTAATTCAAACGGTTTTATGAAGAGGAGGTCCTCGGAGTTGCAATAAGAGGTCTAGTTTTAGAGTTCGAAGATATTTTATGCAAAAGAGTGCGACTTTTTCCTTTTTTTTATTGATACCAAAGCATCCGAAACGGCTTCAGATGGGCCGGTTCTTCTGAGCCCAAGCATGAACGTGTGTCCGGTTCCACCTGGGCTGCCCACATTCTGGCCATGTCCTTCTAGCCCAAGAGCCCAGTGCGCAGCGGTCAAAGACGTGTGGGCCCACATGGGCCGCTGCCCATACCTCTCTACCGCGCTGTCCACTACGAAAGCACGGGACAGGCCCACACGCCATCCCTGCGCGGCTAATCTTATGGTGCAAGCAACGAAACAGGAGCACACGAGGCCGGACGCGGCGCGACGAGAAGGCGACGACGCCGCGTGCTCGCGCCACCGGCCACCTGCTCTCGTCCGTCCGTCCGATCCGGGGAGACCGGGGCCTAACCGCGTCCTCCGACGGTGCGGCGACGTGTCGTCGGAGCCGTGTAATAACGAGGGCACGAATTCACGCGGTCACGCCGGTGTGTGCGGGCTGTACCCGTTCGTTTGGGTTAAAAATAAGCACCGGTTTTATCGGGTGCTGATTGTTTTGTGATAGGAAATAAGTCCTTTGGATTGGAAAAGGAAAACCAAATTTTCTTTTAGAGCAAACCGAAATTCTTTTCCTTTTTTGAAAGTTCAATCCCCTAAATAAATGTATTTTTCGCTTCCTGATAAATAACGTTAACTAGTTTTATATAAAATTATTAACATTTATGGTACAAGATTAAATTAAAATTTTTAGATACATCGTTCAATCTATTTTAACAATAAATTTATTTGGAGATACAAATATTGCACGTGTTTTTTCTACAAATCAGTTAAACTTATGACATGAAAAAAGACAATCATTTAGGGATGGAGGGAAAAAAAGACAATCATTTAGGGATGGAGGGAGTATAGAAGAACCTACAAAATTGTTTTTGCCCCTTACCTCAAAAAGGCCAACGAACTATAGAGAAACATAGTGTATTATAAATAAAAATCAATTTTTAAGCTCAAAATGACTTAGCATGAATTCTCGGAGGGGATATAACGTGGCAATATAAAGTTCCATGCTCGCATAAATCATTGCTCATATAAGTCATATCATAGGAAAAAAAAGTCATATTCACACTCATATATTTTTGTTCTCTGCAAGTAGAGGCAATTCCTAAATTCCTACACAATATATATATATATATATATATATATATATATATATATATATATATATATATATATATATGTTGAAGAAGTACATGCTGCACCTATATCGCTGCACGTTCTTCGGTCTGTTCATTTGAGCTAAAAATAAATGATTTTTAGTTGGTATTGATTTGAATGTTGCCTCGTTTTTACCCTCTCACTTCTGCTGTTTTTTCTTCACAAAGAGGCCAGAAAATCCGGTAAAGAAAAGCTGAGGTGGGCCGCACCTCCTTTTCTGCCAAAGCCTTCCATGCCCATCCGTGATCCATCATTTGCCGATGTGCTCTGCTTGGTCCCAACCACTCCCTAGCTAATTCCCCCACGAAACATTAATTAATCAACTAATCGAATTAGTTACTAATGTACTAGTCACAGTTGTTGTACTACTCTGGCACTACCACTACAAGCCCTAAGTCCCTAACTATAATAATACTCAAGCAAAGGACAAAGGTGCTGCTACCCATGGTTTAAGGCAAAAGCAACCATAACACTGGAGGCAGGGCAAGGCAGCCTTTGCTTGCTTGCCCACGGTTCCTTCACAATTTCAGCAACGCCCTTTGCTCTCCAAATTTTCACACTTGCACACATTCTCTGTCTCTCTGGTGCAGCGGTGCTTTGCTATTGTGTGCTGGCTGGCTGAATACCAGTTACCACCACCCACAGGATTTCCTCCTTCCCTCCCTCTCTTCTGCAAAGCTGAGGAAAGAAACCCAGCAGCAGCCACGAGCACTATTTATCCTGAGCCCCCTGTATTTTGGTTGGTACTACAGTGTCCCTCTCTTCTTCTCGGGTGGATTGGACTTGGCCAATCTTCTTATCTCTTCTGTTCATCATCACAAGAATAATAACAAGCCCTGCCTGCCTCCTGCCCGTGTATCTGCTTGCTACCCTGACCTGGTTTAGGAGGAGGAGTTGGTGGGTGCTGGGGGTCAGGGTCTCAGGGCGGCAGCAGCAACATCAACAGCAGGGAGGAGCAAATCGATTTCCGCAAAAGAAAGAACAAAAATAGAACGGGTGTGTAAATCTCACAATTTTTCGTTGCCGCAAGTTCTTGGATCTGAACAAGCCTGGCAAAAAAATAAAGCACGGTTGGGATGGGACGATGAGGACGATTCTGACTTGAACGATTGAACTGCCCCTCATCTCATCTGACGGATCTGTCCGATCCGAGCAAAAAGTGCCGGGTAAATCTCCTCTCTTCTTTGTTCATCCCCCTGTCTCCTGGATTGGGTGGGGGGATCTTATTGTTCTTGATTCTTGCTGTTGATGTCCCTTTTTTTTATGCATATATACGCATGCTGTTTGTCATATGTATATATATGCCTGTTATAAATAGTATGTATATAAATTCTTCTCTCATTGGATGATAGATAGGAAGACGGGAGTTTGTTTGCAGCTGATCTGAAGGTTAGAAACCTTTGATGCAGATTTGTAGGTCGGCGTTCTGAAATTTGTCGTTGGACGGCCGTACAGATCTGATGCGACTCGATTGCGTGTAGACGTGTAGCTCCTCATAGTATAGCGCTGAAATGATTTGGGGGAAAGCAAAGTACCCTGCATCAATCCAAGAGGAATCAGTCAGCATGTGTCTGCCTTGTCTTCATTCATGGATTTGGTTTTATTGGTTCTTATTTTCCTCGTTTCGTGAATTTCGCAGCGTGGTCGGCGGAATCTTTTCGCAGCGTGTTGGCCGCCCTGTTTATGTTTGACCGTATAAGCCTTCTTGCATTTTATTTTCGCTCAGATCAGAGAAATAACATATTAATTCGGTTGGACGTTTGGATCAGACTGCTCTTGAATTTGCGTCTGATTCTCTTTGATTTGTGCCTTGCGTTCGAGTCAGATCTGCCTGCGTGATGTTTGATCCGATCGTTTTTTCTGCATTTTGATTGCCAGACTTACTTTGGGACTAATAAAACAAACAAACCAAAAAAAAGAGAGGCTCTGTTGATGTTTGCGTCGGTCGAGTGGACAGAGATTCGTTTCACAGAGATTAGTTTCCAGTTTCCATGCCCCTCCGCTACTTTTTCATTCGCAACCTGCGAGAGATGCTATGAGGAAAAGCAATCCTTCATCAATTGAGGAGAAAAGATGTGTGTGCGTGCGTGGGAGACCCAACAGCGCTCCAATCAGCCGCGCCACGTCGCCCTCCACTTGGGCCTTTGCCTCGCGGGCTGACTGGGCCATCTAATACGATGAGAGGGACGACATGGTCCTGTGTGGGCCGGCTATTCGCAGGCCATCTGGCCCATCCATCCACGTGACGGGGAGACTTCTCTTTTCCCTTTCCCTTTCGTCCCTGCCGTGCCTCCTCACCCTCTCCGTTCCGTTCCCGCAGCCGCCGCTCCTCCTCCTCGCTCCCTTTCCTCCCGTGAACGACATGGAGTTGGAAGGAGCCCCACGACAGGGTGCGAGGCCCGTGGTGGCCCCATGCGGTTATTGCTCGTGGTGTTTCAGCGGTTTCCTTACTCTCCTGCATCAGCGGAATACTGTATATAGTAGGAATGGACGCGTTGGGTACGCTTCTGCTGGTGCTGGTGGGTTTCTGCTCTGTTTCCAGTTGCAGAGCAAGGCACAATTGATGTCTTGCGATTCTATATGATTTCTCTACGTGCTACTGTCTGTAGCATGCTGGGCTTTAGTGGCTGATGTGCTGAAGACGAGTGATTCAGTGTAGGTACGATGGCGTGGCAAATGCAGTTGATCTGTACCCTGTCTGCAGTTAACACAACATGGAAAACGTTGCAGCATTTTAATGATATGGTTTGGAACGATATGAATGCAATAAGGTTCCCTACTTTAATTTGCTTATATACCTATATTGAGGTGTATTGGTTGCCTTGGCAGGTTAACAGTAGGCTCTTTTGTCTGTCATAGCCATCCTAGTTTCACACTATATCTTTTGGCTTGCTGATCGAAGTGTCCTTCCTTTGATGCAGTAATGATGGGAACAGAGTGCATCATGGCCACACTCGGCGGGGATCCTGAACCCTCAATTCCACCTGGATTTGGACCTTTTGTCGCCCTCGCGTTACAGGGCATTCAAAACAATGTCAAACCAGGCGATGCTCATTCTAGGTCTGCTCAAGACCAGTGCATGGAGAAAGATGTCAAGATTTTGGAACATGGTTCGGCGCATGGCCGGAGCGGCACTCCTGCTAGTACTTCGGGGACCAGTAGTTGCAGGAGGTCACTTCGTAACAGGCCTCCCATAGACTATAGCCAGTTCGACCTCATCTCGGACGAAGAATCTGATGTTGAATTGGCAGATAAGGTTTCACTTGTGTATTGATCCTTATTTCTTGTGCAATTACCTGAGCTTCTCATGATTTTAATGCATTCCCGTGACATAGTTCTGTTTTCCTGACAGGGAGTGGGATCAGTGAGACGCAGACGACAATTACCAAAAGGAGTACTTCGGGGATGTGCAGAATGTGCTGATTGTCAAAAAGTTTGTGTAACTAGGCTAAATTGCTGCATCACTTCCGGCAAGATGTTTTTTTGTCAGCTTATGCACATCACATCATGCAGGTTGTTGCAAGATGGAATCCATCTAGCGCAAGGAGGCCAGTTCTTGAGGAAGCTCCTGTTTTCTATCCGTCCGAAGAGGTATCTTATGTTTATCACACTGTGCAGTAGTATGACAGTACTTAATTTTTTTGAAACACTAATGTCATGGTACCGCCTTGTTGATCAGGAATTCAAGGACACCTTAAAATACATTGAGAGTATACGGCCTATGGCAGAACCATATGGAATTTGTCGTATTGTCCCACCACCTTCATGGAAACCTCCATGTCTTCTTAAAGGGAAGAACATATGGGAATGCTCAAAATTTTCTACTCGGGTACAAAAGGTTGACAAGCTCCAAAACCGTAAATCATCCAAGAAGAGCAGAAGAGGTGGGATGATGAAGAAGCGGAGAAAGCTTTTAGAGCTGGAAGATAACAGTAACATTAATCACAATCAAACTGGGATGCAGCAAAACCAAGAGAGGTTTGGATTTGAACCTGGACCTGAGTTCACACTTCAGACATTTAAGAAGTATGCCGATGACTTCAGTGAACAATATTTTAAGAAAGAAGTGTTTGGGGACTCACCGCCATCAGTAGAAGACATTGAAGGCGAGTATTGGCGCATAGTCGAAAAGCCTACTGAAGAGATAGAGGTACCAGACTTCTACTATCATAGAGTAACTATGCCGTTTACAATTCATACTTTAGAAAGTGCAATATATGTCATTTTAGATCTGGATTTGTTAGAGTTTCTGGTTTGTTGCTTTGTATATAATTCCTGATTGCATGAACATAGTCCTTCTTATCTTCTAACTTATCAGAAAATCCGTTCTCATACAGGTAGTATATGGTGCCGATTTGGAGACTGGAACTTTTGGTAGTGGGTTCCCAAAGTTTTCTCCCGAAGTAAAATCAGATGGTGAGCATAAGTACGCAGAGTCTGGTTGGAATCTAAACAACTTGCCTAGACTACAAGGTTCAGTTCTATCTTTTGAGGGTGGTGACATCTCTGGTGTTTTGGATCCCTTGGGTGTATGTCGGAATGTGCTTTTCATCATTCTGCTGGGTAAAATGCTTGTTGAAATGTCTACTTCTTTTACAATTAGATTGTTGTTGTTTCCAAATTTAGTATTCATGTTCTGAGATTTTACACTGCCATGTCTCTGCTGACAGCATGTTGAAGACCATCATTTGTACTCGCTTGAACTACATGCATTGGGGTGCTCCAAAGATGTGGTATGGAGTTCCAGGAAAGGATGCCGTGAATTTGGAGGCTGCAATGAGGAAACATCTACCTGACTTGTTTGAGGAACAACCTGATTTGCTTCACAACCTGGTAAGTGTTTCTCTTTTGACTGGTTATTGTAGACTAGGGCTTCAGCTATTCACACATCTTAGTTAATATAGTTAACAGAACTTAGAATATGAGCTACTTTTTGTTGTTATTATTCTGTCTTACCATAACGTGTCTTCCCCCGTCTTTCCCCCTCCCTCATGTGATCCATTTATATTATGCTGTAACATTACTATAAAAATAAACATATTTGGTGCTGAGTGATGGTAAAAGAAGTCCTATTCTCACACACCTGTCATCTTTTCTGTATGAGAACAGCTGAGTCACTTGTTGAAGTATCACAGCTTTCAATGTACTCTCCGTCCTATAAAAAGTGTCATTCTCACTTCCTGAGAAGTCAACCATTGTTAACTTTGATCAAATATTTATAAAAAAAATTAATATTTATGATGCATAATTATTATCATTAGATTAATCACTGAATATATTTTTATAGTAATCTTATTTGTAGACACAAATTATGCTAATATATATATATATATATTTTTTTTTTGCAAACCTAGTCAAACTTTAGCATGAATCCCAATAGCGACACTCTTTCTGGGATGGGGGGAGTATTCATGAAATGTTTCTATATTAAAACTAAACACTTGCATGTGCGACAAAAAGTAATACCTTAAATGTACATGTACAAAGATCTGGTCATCCAATATTATGTTGTCGATTTATATGCATGATGAATATTTAGCATAATGATGTGATGGTAACTATATGGGATTTGGCTCTGTTGTGGTATGTGATGTCTGCACGAGTTACCTTCCTTTTGATACATATACTATGGGGGTGCATTTATAAGATAACTCCTTGCGCAGGTTACTCAGTTTTCACCATCATTGCTTAAATCTGAAGGAGTACCAGTCTACCGATGTGTTCAGCACGAGGGAGAGTTCGTCCTAACATTCCCACGGGCATACCATGCTGGTTTCAATTGTGGCTTCAATTGTGCAGAAGCTGTTAATGTGGCACCGATTGATTGGTTACCAATCGGACAGGATGCAGTCGAGCTTTATCGTAAGCAAGCTCGGAAAATTACTGTTTCCCATGATAAGCTGTTGCTTGGTGCTGCAAGAGAAGCAATAAGAGCCCAGTGGGATATCCTGTTCCTGAAGAGAAATACTGCTGATAACTTGAGGTGGAAAAGCATGTGCGGACTGGACAGCACCATATGCAAATCACTTAAGGTAGATGCCTATTCCACTATTTATAAATAAAATGTTTTATATTTTAAAATAAGTGAAATCTTATATAATTTTCTGCTTAGGCAAGAATCGAGATGGAGTTGGCACAAAGACAAAATATATGCTCTCCTTCTCAATCTAGAAAAATGGATGCTGAATTCGATTCTACTGATAGGGAGTGTGCATTGTGCTATTACGATCTGCATGTTTCTGCTTCTGGCTGTCCATGTTGCCCAGATAAATATGCTTGCCTTGCACATGCAAAGCAGCTTTGCTCGTGTGACTGGGACAAAAGATTTTTCCTATTCCGTTATGATGTCAATGAGCTAAATATGTTGGTTGATGCTTTAGGCGGGAAGTTAAGTGCAATTCACAGATGGGGCGTCTCTCATCTTGGATTAAGTTTAAGTGCATGTGTCAAACGAGAAAAAGACCAAGATTCAAAGGCTGTTT
Source organism: Eremochloa ophiuroides (assembly GCA_038502445.1). Classification (NCBI taxonomy): domain Eukaryota; kingdom Viridiplantae; phylum Streptophyta; class Magnoliopsida; order Poales; family Poaceae; genus Eremochloa; species Eremochloa ophiuroides. The sequence goes on along the minus strand of JAHLJS010000005.1, from coordinate 79,798,907 downwards.
ACAGAGTAACTGATGGCCCCAGAAGGTCCTACATGTCTCAGGCGTCAACAGTATCATTGACACCTTCATTGGTTTGCAATGAACAGAAAAACAATGGAAATAAGATGCAGGACACAGCTATTTTGGAAACAGATACTTCTTGTCCTTTTGCAGAGCAAATAAAATCCAGAAATATTTCACTACACAAGGAGGCACACACGAAGAATGAGGTATCCTGTACGCTAAACAACAGTGTCAGTCCTGAAGGCCACAAAAGATCACTAAGCTTGTCAGTTCCTTCGGGTCAGTCATTTTCTTCCAATTTTGCAACAAGGTCCATAATGAAAAATGCATATGGCTCGGGAGTATTTGAAGGGAGTAGAGAATCTTCTCATGCTGGAGACTGTATATCTTCACTTGGTGTGCATCATAACATACCGCCAATAATGGTTGATCAAGGCAGCAACACGAATCCTAGTATGGAGAGCTCAAACAATTCACATAGGTTGATGACATCTAACACTAATGCAACTCAGTGTTACAAGGACCAAATGCATGCAAGACCAGAGACTGAGGCCTCAATGATGACAGAAAAAGATAGCAGTATGGCTTGTCCTTCATCAAGTCAGCCCTTTGCAAGAACTGTTTTGAGAGCACAAAATGTACCTCAGGAAGCATCAGCTGGTGTCTTTGCTTCAAAGTATCTCATAGATCCTTCGCTTGTCAAAAATACACATGGGGGTTCAAGTTCATGCGGTGCCCATCTTGGGCATCCGAATTCTTGTAACCAGCAACCAAGTGACGGATGTCTTCAAAGAAAATATGAATCTCTATCTGGTTTAGAAGCTAGGGGGCATTCAGCTGCATTGGTGCAACCTGCTCTAGAAAATCATAATGGGAATGGAGGTGCACACAAGGGCCCTCGGATAGCCAATGTCGTTCATCGATTCAAGAGCTTAGTTGAACCTTTGGAAATTGGTATTGTGTTATCTGGGAGGTTATGGTCCTCCAGCCAAGCAATCTTCCCTAAAGGTTTGTCTTTCCCTGACAATTGACATGCCTCCATGCATCTCAATGCTTTGTGTTAATTAGAAGCGATTTTGACATTTTGTTACAAGGAGCTTACCTTTTGCACCTTTGCATCCTTGATTATTTTTTATGTTATATGTAGTAGTATATTCATGGTAGAGGAACATTTTGCTGTCGTTAATCACTGGTTTACTACTTATGGAGTGTACTGATATATTTGATTTTCGTCAGCAGTTTGATTTATATTCTTCTTTTTTCCTTAGCATGTTTTACCTTTGTAAATACAGGGTTCAGGAGCAGAGTAAAATACTTCAGCATTGTGGATCCAACACAAATGGCATACTACATATCTGAAATATTAGACGCCAGACCGCAAGGACCTCTGTTTATGGTAAATTTCAGCTCTTTGTTTGTACCATCTATACATCTGTTCTTCTGTATCTTGATATATGTTGCTTGATGCATTACAGGTGACTCTGGAAAACTGTGCAGGCGAACTATTTATCAATGTCTCTCCTACCAAGTGTTGGAGCATGGTCCGTGAGAGGCTGAATATGGAGATACGGAGGCAACTCGATATGGGAAGAGCTAACCTTCCTGCTCTACAGCCACCAGGATCAGTTGATGGATTTGAAATGTTTGGGTTGCTGTCACCGTCAATAGTTCAGGTGATGAAACTTTCACTTGCCCACACTCTTAAACACACTACATCTCAAGAAACAAAAAAAAGGAAATACTGAAACACACCAACTTAATTCCATTATGTAATCTGCTATTGTATTGTCGGGGTGGCCTGGGGCTCTCTGCTGGCCCTGGGAAAATTGTTCTAGGTGCGGCTTGCGCCTTGAAAATGAAATTTATTGTATTGCTTCTCTTAATTCAATGAAAGCCGGAAACGGATCTTTCGAAAAAAAAGAAACACACCAACTTCGTGAGAAGTGAAACAGGCTTCAGGGTTGCATAACTGTATGATGGTTCACACACTAGCAGCCACTGCTGCTACACGCTTGGCTTGTTAAGCGTGTAGTTGTGCAGCTTGCCTTATGCTGTTAATTTCTCAGGCCACTGGTGACTGACATTTGTGCCGCTGAATTGTTCCTTCAATTCTTCAGGCAATCGAGGCACGAGACAGAGATCACATCTGCACGGAGTACTGGAGATCCAGGTCCCATGTTGTCCCTGAAGATCGTGATAGCCGTCTGATGGCGCCATCTCAGGCTCAGTGTACACTGCATGCGCTGAGGGAGTTATTCCAGCGAGCCAACCGCAATGAGCTGCTAGCCCTACGGAGTTTACTAGTGAGCAATATCAGTCTGGACGACTTCTCCAGGCAGCAGGCTGCCCAAATCCTCGACGAGGAGATTGCCAAGCAGCGGTGCTGAGCCGCTGGCAAGCGTAAATTCACCTTCTAATCTCTTAATGGCATGGGATTTTCTTTGACGGGACCAAGCAGCTTTTGACCTGAGAGAGCTGCTCCTTCCGTTGCCCTCGTGTCCATTCTTTGTATTGTTGTGTCCATGCTCCATGCCATGAGATCTTGCCCCCATTTGGGTGGTTCTTATGCGATGGGATGACTGCCAGGCTAGGGATGAAAACGGTACGGATATTTTCCGACTACCACTGACCAGCGAACATACCGTTCTGTTCTTTCTCAATGTTAAAGGGAAATAAATACTATCTGTCCGAAAAGTCTTGTTGGTGTTCGGCTGTTCTTGCCGAGTAGGTTTAGTTATTCTTTCTTTTAAACGAAATATTTACCTAAGTGAGGCGGCAAATGCAGGCACATGAGACCTGAGATTTACATGAAAGATTGTACGTACATCAGAAAATATGCAGTGCCTGTTAACACTAGCAGATATAGGCGTAATTTATATGCCGCGTTGATCAGAGTGAGATACTCCATGAACTTCGTTCTCGTTGTTACACACCAGTACTCTTTGTGGGCCAGCGTTTATTCACTCTGGTCAGTCTCAGTGCTCTTGCTCCTTATACTCCTGCAACGCTACCTACCAAGAAAATCTAGTGATACACAACTGGTTGCAATGCCTTTGCATTTGGCTTCTAGTGCTATTGGGCAAAATCTTGTGTTTCGCATGGTTAGGTCCTGGAGACCTAGTGGGCTCAGATAATGTGAGAGCTTGCAGTTACAAAAGGAGCATGACCAACCTTGAGCGGATTTCAACATGCAAGCACACGCACAGCCTGTTTGCTTCAGCTAATAAGCCAGAATGAGCCCTACTTTCCAGCTATTAAATAATAGTTTTTTCTTACAACAAATCAGCACTACAAATCAGTTACAGCTATGATAAATTTATCATCCTCTTTAGAATCGATTTGTTGAGCAGCAGCTCACTTTGTCTATGAACAGACAAATAACAACTCATGGAACAGTTAATGTGGATACACCATAGGCTAAATTAAGGTCAATCCTACTAGTTCATATCAAACATTTAGTTTTCTTATAAAAAAATTGAGATGGAGTTAACTCGGTTAGGTAAATAAATACTAAAATAAAATGACGAATTCTATTTTGCCTCGTAAACTTGTCCGAGTTTTAAAAAAATTCCCTAAACTTAGAAATCGGATAACATAAACCTCCCCACTTTTAAAATAGAACAAATTATTACTCTCTTGTGGCAATTCAAACTGGCTTCCAATTTCTTAATTTAATTGTCCGGCCGTATTGTGGCGGTTTTGTGAGTACTATATCTAGAAGTCCCCGTCGATTTCTTATTGGTACCCTTTCGAACACAACTAATACATTCCAAAATAACTCAGATTCTAACATCTTTGCCGTTGGCCATGAACCTCCTTTCCTTTTTGGATCGACTTAACTTAAATCTTATTACTCTCTTGTCGAAATTCAAACTGGCTTCTAAAGTTGTTCTATTGAAACCGGACATTGTACACCCCTCAACTCTCAAAACCGAACAAATTACCCCCAATAAAGGTAATTTTGCTTATGTAACATGCAGGTTTCGGACCGATGAACCATAATGGTTAAAAGGGAACTCGAATTATATGTCTTAAAATCTATGGCTCACATCACTTATGAAAACATAAACAAGTTCTATCTAGGTGCGCACTAGATTTTTTTTACTGGTTGCTATCTCTAACATGAAAAGGTATTGCATATTAGATTCCAACCCTATCAATTGACTTAGAAAACTGAACTAGGAAGATAAACCATACACACCAAGGCATGCAAAAGTAAATGCGGAAATGTAAATTGAGTAAGAGAATGCAAATTTCCACAATAATTATTTCCCAAGGTCACATAAAGCTCGCACTTTTCTCTACTCCTCTTTGAAAACCTTGCAAGAGCCAAATTTCATGGTCAGGTAACTTCATAGATAGTCCACATGGCCTTCTCCACACAAAAGATGGTCTCCACATGACCTCTCCTGGATTGCTCCCAGTCGTCTTCACTATGCAGAGATTCGACTAATACACTGAGGACCTTTCATCCCTTGGACACCTTTGACGGGCACACCATAAACTCAGTCGGTATGATCTCACAAGATTACAAGCAGCTTGTGGTGTACAAACTTGGTGCGTGCAATCATCTAAATCAAAAGGTATTCAAATCTCACTAAAAACTAGGTCTAAACCTAGGGCAAGTTCTAAGATAGTCCTCTAATTAGCCTAAGCACTATTAATTCATAGTACTGTAGCTAGCTAGAGCATATGATGGCTAGAGCACAATTATTTGAGTGTCAACTCAACTATAGCTTTCTCAAGCTCTAACGCACTCCAAATTGCCAGCGAAGGGGTTATACACACCCAAAGTCAGGAGACATAAAAAAGGTGTTCCAATGGTCATCTGCTAGCTATACACATGTCAAATAGTCTGTATAGCAGCACCAAACAATCTGGTCTGTGTACATGAACAATGCACCAACTACAGGTATTTGAACAACAAGTTGACGTCATTTGTATAGATTGTCCAATGTGTTAATTTTCTGTATCGTCAGACAGTCCGATGCATTCTAGTGCATTGTCATCTTCAATAGTCTCTGCATTGAACATGTCTTCTCAATGGAATGTCTAGTGTGTGCATTTGCACTATCACCAAACCTTAGCTTTTGTTGAGTGTCCATTATATATCGATGGTCCGATGATCTCCTTTTCTTCTAGCAGGGCTGTCTGACGCTGCTTGCATTTTGATTCTAAGTTGTAATCTTTGTGTCATTTTGTTGTCCTGGCTTCACTTGCATATCTATCTTCTAAGGTCTTCAAATACTCATTATTGATCTTACTTTGAGGTTTTGATTGCTTGATCTCCACCTTAGTCTAGCTCAAGTCAATATATTTGTGTCCTATGGACAAATGACCATGTATAGTAGCAAACATTGTTAATCTAAATGGTCATGTTGAACCACCAAAATCACTAAACCCTTGCTAAGGTCTATATTTCTTAAACACAAAACCATCCTTGCCTCTCTATCCATCCATCCTTGGGTCCCTTTCTCTCTCTCTTCTCTCACTGCTAACCGAACCCAACCATCATCCTCCTCCCCTCCCTATCACCCACTGTTGTTGTTTCTAAATTAAAAAAAGTCCATACTATCATTTAGTCTGTTTAAAATGTATTCAAAGGAAATCTATGTCACTTAGGGCCTAATTGGTGAATTAAAAGACCTTTTAAACCTGCCTAAATAGAATAAAATTAAACATGATTAAATGAACTAAGCAGTCGTTTAATTCACCATTCAATAGGAGGATTGCAGCTACCCCGTTAGCATCCAAATAAATAACATCGTTAGCATATGAGGTGAAGTGGGTTTTAGTTTTCTTCTAAAACTAATATTTGATAGAATACTTATTTTTTACATGCGTAAATATATATGTTTTCTATAGCATATTGTTTACATGCATACATATATATAGTTTAGTGTTATCATACAGAACTATTTAGCTCATTTAACTCCGTTAACACCATCTAAATAGTTATTTGTGCTACTAGAAATTCGTCGACGTGGTTGACTAGAAATTGTCCACCCCCGAAAGTATCTGTCGTCAGTAGTGTCTGCAATTTGCAACTTGTCAGTGTGTGCGCTGGCAGCCGATAACTAACCAAAGACCTGTTTTTTGGGATCCGATCCACTTAATAATTGGCTCTGCTGGCTCTGCAGCCATGCATGATGCATGCTGCCGTTGATCTGCCGTTGATGAGGAAGAGATATATGGCCCTGTTTACCTTCTAAATTTTTTTCTCTCTTTCCCATCACATGGATTGTGTTTTATATTTGCATGGAGCATTAAATGAAGTAGCAGCGGTTGCATGTTTGTACTTTTTGCCTGACTAGTTCGAGATGAATCTTTTGAGTCTATTAGGGTCATGATTGGACAAAAGCTATCAAATACAAACAAAAGTACTACATTGCACTTTTCACCCATAACTAAACAGCCCATAGATGGTGATGATATGCAGATCGTTGCTAGCAGAGCCTAGAGCTCTCTCTCAGCCTGTTTTCTGTGTGAGTGCCTGTGTCTGTTTTTGGGCCTGGCGGGTGTAGCTCCTTGACTTCTGTAGCCTGTTTTTGCTCTACGCCCGTTCTTTTTTTCCTAAACGACTCGTCGAATTTCACAGTACGTACTACTGGTACAAGGGATATGAACATATATATGGGCTCTACATCTCTGCAGTCCAGAAGGCACGGTATATATAGTACCAATTTCGGCGTGTATACTATTATCTTTGGGCTTTCGATCGCCTCAAACCTTTTTGGGTCGCCCAAAATTGCATTGGCCTACTAATTGCAGTGCACACTGCACACGTATATAGCACATACATCTGAGACGATCATGCTGAGATGATGGTATATATTGTACACATTAGAGAGAGGACGAGTTGCTCTAGCTACCCTTAAGACCTTTGTGTATATATGCACCCTAGTTATACAAAAATAAGATCATTCCCATGCATTGTTCAAGATTGAATCAGCAATGTGATGCTTTTAATTACAACAATCAATAAAATACGCTTTAGTTATAGCTAGGTACTCCCTCCCTAATTTATAGGAAATAGATTTTGGTGAAAAAGAATACCCCTCCAATAACATCTTTAATTGGATCTTCAAATATATCATCTATTTTAGATTTCTCACTAGCAAAATATGAAGAGCGGGGATGGCTCTATAGAGTGCGCACAAGATATAGAAAAGTTGTTGGATGGTACGAAGATTTGTGCAAATAACTCTTTAAATGATGATTTAGAGCGTAAATTTGAGAAAGACTCTTAGAGATGCTCTATATAGTGCATTCTAGAAATTTCACGACAGATTATTAGAGAACACAAACGATGCATGTGTCCACACTTTATTTTTTGAGCTTTATTTCTTAATCAAAATTTCATTATCAGCATATGATTAATGGTGATTGGTTGATAAATGGAAAGTATTTAACACAAACCGAATTATGCCCCTAGAATCTCTTATATTTGTATAATTGTTTAATGCTGGTATATATGCGCTATATTACAGGACAACCAGAGCACGCATCAAATGATGATCTATTTAATAAGAAAAAATATATAGTTGCTTATTAGAATCCTTTAATATTTATTTGGACCTTGTGACCAGATAAAACATTTTCAAAGCCCATATAAATTAAATATCCTGAGTTAAATCATGCATGCCATCCAAAGTGCCAGACACTCAAGCAGTTAAACTATGAAATAGAGATATATGAATAGATAACGATATAATACCAATAAAATATGACATCAAGTCTGAACGATCTTGCATGATCTAGCTAGCTATTGGCAAGGTTTACTCAATCCTATTAACTTCAAAAAGAATTATTGTGTGCCCCCTCTCTCTGTGTGTTAGTCTTTTGATTTGAAATAAACTTCCCTCTCTTAATGAAATATGTGTTGTAAAAGCAACTCCAAGAAACTCTTAGGCACTGTTTGGAAACAAAGTATTTTTGGAGTTTTAGAAAAATACCATGGTTTTGAGAAATACTTTGGTCTTAGAGTGCAACAAAGGGTTTGGATGCAATAATCTTTATGGTTTTGAATACCATGGTATTGCTAAAACTGTAGTCTTTTTGAAGTTAAAAAACTCCACTCTAGACCTATTTTTTCTAAACCATGGTTTTGCACATCAATGGTTTTAAAACTACAGTTTCTTAATACTACAATATCCAAACAGGGCCTTATGCCTAATTGATTGTAATATATATTTTGGTAAAACATATCTCTAAATATAGCTATATCCTTTATTTTGGATTTTTTTTGCTAGCCAAATATGGAGGTCGAGATTGGATCTCTAGAGTATGCACAAAATACAAAGAAGTTGCTGGAAAGTAGAAATATTTAGAGAGCAATTTTATTCAAATGGCTCTCCAATGATGGTCCAGAGAGTGAGTTTAAGAGGGACTACTCTTGGAGATGCTTTAATGCACATTCTAGGAAAAAACAAACTTAGTTGTCAATCTCACAAAACCTTAGCCATTGCATGAATAAAAAATATTTTGGATTGTTTGCGGGAGTTGGAAAGGGCATATGATCTTATCAAAGTAGAGCAAAAACAATATCGAGGATCAGTCTATTCCTATATCAAAACCTTTACTCTACTATCCATGCTAAAATGGAGAAACAAAATCTAAGAAACCGATGGATTCTAATAAAGGTTCAAGATATGATATATGAATTTACTTGTGCCCCTGGAATCAATACCATATCATGATATATGAGGAGAGTAGATGGCAATATGAAAGAATAATATATATGTCGATAAAAAGAAAGAATTAATATAGTGTATATAGATGGTGTTGAATCAATGGTGTGAGTAGAATAGACTCTTTAAACATATGCATATATATTTTGTACATGGAAATGCCAAAAATTTATACAAGGAAAATATCTGGAATGATAAATGAATTTTTATACAGGGATATTCAAAAAATATACAAACCTTGACCAACAACTATTCAAAAAATATACAAGCTAGGATACTGAAAACTTGAAATTCCCTTACGGTGCACTACCGTTAGGGAAAATAAAAATATCGCCACGAAATTTCTTACGGTGCACTTACCGTCAGGGAAAATAAAAATACCGTCGGGGCTAGCTCGACAGGGTAATTCCAGTTTTGCCTGACGTTGGTCAGGGAATTTCAAGTTTTTCCAGTAGTGTAAGCTTGTGTCAATATCACTTTGTATTCAAAGTGTGTATATTGATTCTTAGAAAATACAATGACACTACATTGTAAAAGAACTAAGGCCGAAAATCTATTTTGTATAATTTTTTCCGATTAAAATACGCTTATCATTTTAAGACAAGGGTGTTGTATAGTCTTTTGCAATTTAAAAACAATATGGTAAACTAATTTGGACAATATTTTTTTTAGCTGAAGCTTTATTTGACTTGGTTGTAGATTTATAATTTATACGTGTTCTTTTATATGTGAAACACCCAAATTTTTATTTGCACAAACATTGTTTAAAAATTACACAAAAAGTAATCATAACTCCTAACGTCATAGCTGTGTACTTTTGAATACAAAATTACAAGAACTACAATATTAAAAAATTTGAAATTTCTTACCTCGTATTCACATCAAACCGTACATGAAGTTCAAATCTAAGGCACTACTCAAACTGAGGTTTGGAGCCCAAGTGAAGTTTAGCAATTATTACTACACATTCCCAACAAATTTTAATCATATACATATACACACATAACATATATATAACTGTATATATATAGTTTCCCTTCCAACTTGGTTATTGATTGATGAGTGCATGGATGATTAAAAGATTGTTGCCAAGACTGTCTGTTCTATGTATATGCTACTACTATATATAATAATACTCCCAGCAGAGAAAGAGACAAGAAGTGAAGGCAAATGCAGCCAGATCCAGTAATTTTAACATGAATAAGGGAAGGCATAGCCAGAAGCATGAAAGCATGGGCTAAAACAGGTGCTGCCCGATTGTAGACACACTGCACCCAACTGAACCAAAAACTATACGTTTTCAGTTCCGGCGTGTCTTGTACCTTTTCTTTTTCGAAAGACTCCCTCTTCCTTGCTTCTTTTGCTTCCCATGATTGCTTCTTCTGGTCTGGTGGTGGCCATCGTAATTTTCAGGGGTGAAAATAGTAGCATGCATCATCTGTGCACTACGGTTTCAAAGCAATACCACTAACCACAATGGACACTGCCCATGCAAGGCAAATAACAGCAATGCCAAGTTTCCAACCACAAAGGAAACCAAACATGCTATTCCAAGCTCAACAGAAGAAATGTATTATTGAAGTTACAAGATATGGTTTCTTCTGGAATATGTAATTGACACGTAAATCGTGTTTCCAGACCTTGAGACAGAAACGTAGCTAGATAAACATATATCTATGCTTCAAATCAGGTAGCACTACCCCAATCCACACATGCATTGCCCTTTTGCTCTCCTAAGAAAGGAAATTGAACCACACGCACCAGCAGTCCATGAATAATAGATAGTATGACGAAGCATTATATTTCTGTTCTGCCAATATAATGAATAGCACAGCAAGCAAGCTAGTTTGCTTTGGCTGCTGGCTTCTGCAAAAAAAAAAAAAAATCCAAACTGCTACTGGTTTGCAAGTTGCATACAAGAACAAATTCTGAAAGATGCTACAAGCTAGCTATACAGCTACAGCTACAGCTTTTGCCACTGTTGTTGCTCGCTGCAAACTAAACTTCTCTCACACTATGCCATGACATGCATAAGCACACAACAGCTGCTGTCTAGCTAGCTTGGTGGTAGGGAATCTGAAACTGTTCTTGCAAGTTTGCATCGCTCGGGAGGAGCATAACAGACCAAGCAAAACTAACATAAACTGCTAGCTTGTTGCCAACAATGGATTGATGGAAGCTAAATAAAACAGCGACGATGATTAAACCAGCCTAGTACTCACGAAATGATGATTCAGGGTGAATGAAACAGAGGAAAGAAAAGAGGGAATGGAGAGAAACCTTTTGCAAAATGCAAGCCACTGAAAAAGAAAGCGAAGAAAAATGGCCTAGACTCTTGTTTGCTCTACTACCAGCAGCACCGGCGTTCCAAGCAGAACGAACTCCAACTCGCGCTGCTGTGTGCTGGCTAGCTGATCAGAATGGCGAATGGCGACGGATCGGATCAATTAGCTAGCTAGCTTGGAACAAAAAAAACTCACGGCATGATGAACTGCGGCGACGCCGACGTGTCGGGTCCTCCGCCGGCGCCGCCAGACGGCCCCGGTGGCGGGCTTCCCTCGGACGACGGCCCCGCGGCCGCTGCCGAAGCCGCCGACGGCTTCTTGCGCTTCTTCTTCTCGTAGCTGATGCCCCTGGCCCGCGCCTGCGTCTCGCGCACCTCGCGCAGGTAGAGCCGCACGGCGCGCGCGCCGAAGGGGTTCATCTCCGGCGTGCCGCCGTTCTCCTCGTAGGCGGCGCGGAGGCGGCCGATGAGCGCATCGAGGGAGCCCCACGCCTGGCGCAGCGGGCACGGGCACGGCGCCGGCGGGTTGGGGTGCCCGTAGAAGGGGCACACCGGCGTGTGCACCTTGGTCTTGCCGAACTGATCCATGTACTTGAGGAACTCCAGCACGTGCGCGCCGCTGCACCGCGACAGCGACAGCGGCGGCCGGTGGTTGCGCAGGTACTGCCCGAACGTGTTCCAGTCCCGGCGCTTCTGGGACTCGTACCGGCTCAGCGACGGCGACGAGCTCGACGGCGACGGCCCACCGCCTCCTCCCCCAGCGGAGGATCCGAGGGCCGCGACGCCCGACGACGACGAGCCGGCCCCCGACGCCCCGGCGCCTCCGGAGAAGATGACAGCCGCCGCGGGGCCCAGGAAGAAGCTGTCCGGGGCTGCGCCGTCCGCCGCCGACGGCTCTTGGCCCGGGATCATGTGATGATGGTGGTGGTGGTGGTGGTGATGTTGGTGATCCATCTCGATCCTTAGCCGCTTGGTTCCTGCGTAGCAATGCAACGCAAGAGAGAAGAGAAGAAGAAGAAGCATCATTTCTTCCTCTGATGCGAGCTTCGATCTACCACAGATCGAAACAAATTAAAGCCTGATCTGAAAAGGCCAGGTCCAGTCCAGGACTCCAGGAGGAGGAGAAGTGAGATCGATGCGTACCACCGGAATGTGATCTAGTATTCTCTGCGGCGTGGTAAGCTCTCGCTCACAGAAGCATCAAGCATGCGTGCGGTGCGGCGGAATCTTGGCAGTGGTTAGCTAGTACTCTTTCTGATCCGGCTCCTGGTGAGTGATCCAGCAATCATCCCCATCCATCCAGCGACACCAAGAAATGCTATGCTATGCTCTCTTACGCTCAGCAGCTCAGGTGGTCAAGTCATCCTTGGGAGTCAGCATGAAGCTCTGGCGAGGTGGATGAACAGTTGATGGTGGCAGTGGATGCTGGAAGGGAGGGTGGGGTGGGGAGTGGGGAATGGGATGGAGGGGATAGGTTTTTAGCCTTTTGGTTAGGCAGGCATTGAGAGCGGGGGGAAATAATAGGTCTAGTAGGGTATAGCTAGCTAGACAGATAATAAGGGCCTATTTAGATTCACTCGTTTTACAAAATTAGTTACTATATCAACGTGCTAACTTTTGCAATAAGTGTCCAATCATGTCCCAAGTAGACTTAAAAGATTCATCTCACACAACATTTTACGAAACTGTCAAATTAGTTAGTTTTTATCAATATTTAATGCTCTATGCATGTATCTAAAAATTAATGTGACGGAACTTTTGTATTTTGTGGTGAATCTAAACATGGCCTAAGATGAGTGAGTGAGTGAGTGAGTGAGTGAGGGGGGACATTGAAGCAAATAAAAACAGAGCCTTGGCTTTCCCCTATTTTGTTATTTCTTCATATTTTCCTACCATCCCTATCTTATGCCACAATAGCTGGTGGATTACTTTATTTTAAACTATCTTATTTGATGGGAATCTATTTGATGAGAAAAATTATTTTATAGGCCGGTAATTTTTGTAGTGCCCTTTTTTTATCAGTCATGAGTGATTCAGATATAATTAATGGCTATTATTGTGAATGTGAATAGCCGGTGGCTCATGTGTTTTTCATATCTATGGGAACTTTTGTAGGACATTTATATTTTCAAGCACGTCTCACACAGATTAATGTGTGGAGGCTCTAAAGGAATCTCAGGTTAGTAATGGTAAGATATCTACATCATTCCTTTTTGGGGTTCATCATCTCGATCCAATTATTACAAGCATATATTCTTATCACACAAAAGGAATCGGTAATTATTTAGAGTCTTTCATCATCGAGATGTTACATATGTATTAGGACCAGCGTTAGAGAGATCTTTACTTCAAATACTTGCCAACCAATTCAAATGAAAAATATTAGCATTCATTTATATCCCGGTTGAAGTTCCTTGCACAATTTAAATGAAAAACTTTGGTGTCCAATTGATTTCAATTTTTTGAGGTCCCCGCCGCCTCTACATAAGATCGCATAGTCACCAACAGTGTTCAAAGGAAGTTTTACTTGAAAAGGAAACAAGATCTATGTTGAGGTTATTTGTTTTTTATTAAGGGTACATGCGCAATTCCTTCCATGCCTCCAATCTGCAGCTGCATGACATGACTGCATGCAGGATAATCTGGAGTGATATGGCCTCTTCTTTCTTTTGATTTTCTTGTGGATTTTTTTGCTACTTTTAAATTCTATCGCTGCATGGTGATGGGATGGCTCTTCATCAGTGTTGCACGGACACTGATAGGAAAAATGCATACAGGGAACAGGTTACTTATGTTACTACTGTAGACGACATGAAATATGGTACATGCCTATATAGAGCATTCGCATATATATTATATATTATATTTGTGCATCCCTGCTATGTACACATATGGTGTCTGATATCCATACTTGTAGTTTTGTTGTGAACATATAGGCAGCCAAGATTTCCATGTCCCACCTGAATCCTCTCACGCAAATAGTTAATTGTATGTTTTAAATTATTTTTCTGTAGTACCATATCTATTTTTTTATATATTTAATTTAATGTGAATGGATGCTAGACTGGCTGGTCTAGTGCTCTCAGTAGCACCCTCGTGGTGCGGGTTTGAGCCCCAGGTGTGACACACCTGTACGTTGTTTTTTTTAAGAAAATGCACCTTCGGCCTCTTAACTTGGCTCAAGGTGTTATTTAGGTCCCTAAACTTTTAAAGTGATATCTGTGGGTCTCTAAAGTTGGCAAAAGGTGTCATTTAGGTCCTAAACTTTTAAAGTGATCACCGCAGGTCTCTAAACTTGATACAAGGTATCATCCAGGTCCCAAACACCGTAGATAATTTCAGCACCGAATTTTTTTAAAAAAAATCTAATTTTGGGTACTGTAGCTACAATCTATAAAATATTCCAAAAATTATATTTTTTTTCATACGATCTCCGATGAAGATGAGTTTTATATAAAAATTGTAACTTGCGACGAGATCTACAACTTTCTAGTTTCAAGTTTTTTAATTTGAGGTGGTTAAGATGCTTAAAAAAATTAAACAAAATTTTTCAGTAGTATATTAATCACGTACAAGCGCGTGTCGCCTTGAAAAAATCATATCTTTCTTATATACTATCAAATTGAGATACTTTTTATATAAAAGTTGTAGCGTTCGACGAGGTCTTCAACTTTCTAGTTTTAACTTTTTTAATTTGACGTCGTTAAGATTCTCAAAAAATATTAAAATACAAAACCATTGTGTAAGGACTCAAATTAGCGTTTTAATTTTTTTGAGAATCTTAACGACCTCAAATTAAAAAAAGTTAAAACTTAGAAAGTTGTAGATCTCGTCAAACACTACAACTTTTGTATAGAAAGTATCTCAATTTGATAGTATATAAGAAAAATATGATTTTTTCAAGACGACACGCGCTTGTACGCGATTAATATACCGCTGGAAAATTTTGTTTAATTTTTTTGCGTGCCTTGACCACCTCAAATTAAAAAACTCAAAACTGAAAAGTTGTAGATCCCATTGCAAGCTACAATTTTTATATAAAACCCATCTTCATCGGAGATCGTATAAAAAAATACAATTTTTGGAATATTTTACAGATTATAGCTACAGTACCTGAAATTAGATTTTCTTTTTTTAAAATTCGGTGCTGGAATTATCAACAGTGTTTGGGACCTGGATGACACCCTGTGTCAAGTTTAGGGACCTGCCGTGATCACTTTGAAAGTTTGGGACCTAAATGACACATTTTGTTAACTTTAGGGACCCGTAGATATTACTTTAAAAGTTCAGAGATCTAGATGATACTTTGAGCCAAGTTAAAGGACCGGGGTGCATTTTCCCTTTTTTTTTTTATCTTCCTCGTGTTAGGTAAAAGGAACTCCCCCGGCCGTCTGCCGGGCAACCCATCTCATCTCATAAAGCTATAGTGATGCCGAAATATCTGAGGCTGTCTAGCCACACCACAGGTCAAGTTTTTATATTCAACTTAAATACACATTATTGAATTAAGATGTTGATAAGAATTATTTATACATCCACTATATATACAAAAAAGGATTATAGAATAGCAAAATAGACAAAATGAACCAATAATTTAGTTGCACAGAGGAACTTCAATCTTTGCTTAATTTTTTAGGCAAGGTATATTTGCCTGGAGAATATCAAGCAGTTGTAAACAATATAAAATAATGATGAGAACATCTAGCGGAGGTGCATGCAACATGCTGCTCAATAATACTACGCTGATGGTTTGGCTAGCTAGCATAGAATGTTGCAGAAATTAGTACTACAGTAAGTAAATTAAATACAAAACCATGTTAGTTTGAAGGTCATTATCTTATGCACAGTAAGAGCAGTCCTTGTCAGGAGAAAGAGAGTTTGAAAGTTGTTTGAAGAGGACAGTGACAAGTGAAAGTTAGTTCCATGTGGTAAATACTGCTTTTTCGGAATGGCACAGCGTATGGCACAGTACGCCCAGGCAGCCTACGAGCACATATTAGATCTGGTCCTTCTCTCTCTCTCTCTCTCTCTCTCTCTCTGCACCGGACCCAACCCTAATTTCCTCTTCCCCACACAGATCTGCTCATTCGTACGACAACTCACCAGTTATTTCAAAAATCACATGTACATACAAATTAAATCATATCGTCCTAATCATAATTAATATATATACATGCACGCGCTGCCTTCGCAATGACAGCTGTAATACAAACTATCACATTTGTGTTGCAAAATATCAAGAAGATTAATCATTTTTTTTGCAAAAGAAAAACTTTATTAAAAATTAAGTAACATCTTTACAAGAGAGGGATATACAGATCACTCTAGAAAACAAGCAAAAAAACACACTCTCCTTAGACCTAGCAGCAAAACGCGCCAACTCATGCGCCACATTATTTTGGACCCTACTAATCTTCACCATCTCCAAGCTACAACTGGCTGGTCACTTCAAACATCTCCACCAAAACTTGCCACAATGCAGAACGATCATGGTCCTTTGTGTGGAACTTGGCGACCAACGTTTGGCAATCAAATTCCATAACCATCGGCGTTTCCGGCAATCTCATCGCCAAATGGATACCCTTCACACAAGATACAGCTTTGACTTCTTCTGCATCTCTACAACGAGATAAGACACGGCAGGTAGTTAGTTTCAAGGATCTCTGCCAATCACGAGTCATGACTCCCACTGCAACATCTCTAGATAACTAATTAAAGGCTACATCAACATTAATCTTGATGGAGTCCTGCATTGGTGGCGTCCATGACAACCTCTTCTGAGCTACTAACGGACATTGAATTTTACTGATTGCAGTCACATCATAGCGCTTCCCTCTTGTATCCATGAGCTCACCCTGTTGACAGATAATATTCAAATAAGCCATATATATCTCACTAAGAAGGTGACTAGGCTTGTTATAAAAGGCAAATTCTCATGGATGATACTCCAAATATGCCAAAAGGGCATGAAAAAATTTGTCAAACCCTCTAAGGAGTTATTCTAAATCAACAGCATCATCCAATCAGGATCAGCCTTGGCCAAATCCTGCTCTAACGGCAATAGCCAATGCTCCCTCACAACTTGCCATAGGGTTGTAGCATGAGGACAAGCCACCAAGGCATGGTAAACATCTTCGGAACCTTTCCCAAATGATTCACATACATCATGTTGCATCAGGTGGTGGCGATATTTCTTATTAACATGAGCAGGCTGTCCATTGTTAACAACCTTTTGCAAAAACACTAATCTTGGACGAAACATGAACTTGCCATAGTTTCTTCCACCTAGCCCATCCTTGATCAGAGTTGGAACTGCTCCTAATGTTACCAGCCCCATAGAAATTCTGAACGGCTAACTTGTATGCAATTCGATTAGAATAGATCCCGGTTCTCTCATAATGCCAATCCACAAAGTCCGCAGATTCCTGCCCAGGCAACTTAATTTTAAAAATATTTGCAACATCATACGGGTGAAAAGACCTTTGAATGGTCGTTTTATCTCAAGTTCCAACATTATCAATAAGATAGTGGACCCAACGAAGCCGGCACATGACCATCGAGACCCAATTGGCAACCAGTTATCATGCCAAACCTGAGTGGATTTTCCATCACCGATCCGATGTATGACACCCTCCTTCAGCAGCTCCAGCTCATGCTCAATAGCACGAAAGCACGGAAATCTTTGAATCCCATACCACCAAAACCCTTCGGCAGCACCAATTTCTCCAATGGGATCGATCACACCTTCGTGTGACCCTTCTCAGCCCCCACTAGAAAGCACGAACATGTTTCATGAGTTCATCACACAGGGTCAGTGGGAGCTTAAAGACACTCATAATATAGACTAGCAAGGCCTAAGCAACCGATTTGATCAGCGCCTCCTTTCCTGCGGCAGATAAATATTTTTTTCTTCTAGGCAACCATTCTCTTATGGAAACGCTCCTCAAGTGGTTGAAATAACCCTCTTCGAACCCGGTCATTTGGAGCAGGTAAGCTCAAATATTTGGCTCCAACTCAACTCGCTCCACTCCTAAAACCGAGCACACTCTTGTTTAGAAACATCCTAATCCAGATTTTCATTTACGAACAACGAGCATCTGGTTGGGCTCAGTAGCTATCTAGTGCATTTCTCAAAGGTGGAGATCACCCTCCAACAAACTATCAGACCATCAATATAGCCGAGACCTTCATTACATTTCAACAAAGTAGAGAGTCCGTCAGCGGATCACCTTGACGTAGACTATGAGACAGGTAAAGGAGTGCAAAGGCACCCCTAGCGTACTGAGTAGCCTAAATATATAAGAAACACAAGTCATGATCCACTGTATCCACCGACTTTGAAAGCCTAGATTTTCCAACAAACTCTTTAGAAAACCCCAATCAATCTGATCATACGTCTTTGATAAATCCAGCTCATACGCATAAAAATCCTTGCCACTGCCTCTCTGAATAGCATGAATGCACTCAAAAGCGATCAGTGCATTATCCGTGATAAGCCTCCCTAAGAAAAATGCGCTCTGCTCCATTGAAATGATGTGATTCACCAAGGACTTTGAAATCACTTTATAGATGACATTGCACAAACTAATTTCATGTTAAACACATTGCTCAAGCTAATTATGAAAAATAAACATCTACGAAACACACATGGATCGAGGGGCACAAAAGGAAAAAACTATAAATGGGGACGGAAAAGCATATCACTGAAGTCTATCAAAAGTGAGTTATAGTGAAGAACTAAACTATAAATCTTGTGCATATATCACTGAAGTGTATCACTGAGTTAGTGGACAAAAACTAAAAATCTTGTGCGTATATATGAAAAATGCGTTAGTGAAGAAGAATTAAACTATTATGTTCACGAAATTAATTAAATATGCATGTGAGGATTTATAAGTGAGGTAATGATGGATTATATATTTTTCTCGTCCCTCAGACAAAGTACCCGGACCATAAGAAGGCATAAAAAAATCATACCGATTGAATGGCCAATTATTAATGCTATCTGCCATGGAGAATAATGCGACCCATGATGTTGATCAGACATGTTTCAACCACTTGTTTTCTTTCAAAGGGGGAAACATAGAAATAAACTATGCTCTTGCTATGTCGTAGTCATGCTAATTGATTGAGCACCGAAACATTTCTGCTTCAATGTTTTAACTATTTTTAGGGAAATTGTTTAATTTATTTATAATATCATCTGTATATACCATATACATATTGAGGGCGAGGGGTCATCCTTTTACCTGAATTTTTGTTTATTACTCGCAAAAATTTCATCAATTTCCTCGTCAGCTAATAAGTCGTCTTCTCGATCCCTTCTGTTCCTTTTTCTCCAAGTTCTTTCTATTGCCCGCGAGCTTATCTACCGCACTTTGCCCCTCTCACTACGGGAAACTCGTGATTTGCTGAGTGCCGTTGGATTTGCCGAGTGCCAAATATCGGACACTCGGTAAAGACTTAATTTGCCTAGTGCGGCACTCGGCAAAGACCAGTTTGCCGAGTGGCTGGCACTCAGCAAAACTAGCCACTCGGCAAAGAAATCCTTTGCCTAGTGCCAGGCACTTGGCAAATACTAGCACTCGGCAAAAAATTTGGTAGGGACCGACGGCATCCGACGCCGTCCTCTTTGCCGAGTGCCAGCCGTTTGGCACTCGGCAAATATGTCACTTTGCCGAGTGTCAACCCTAGGCACTCGGCAAACTTTTTTTTTGTTTTGTTTTTTTTTTTGCACCAATTTTTTTTGAAACTTTACTACACTAACACAAACAACATATTCAGGTTTGAGATATTTTCATTGTATTTGATATATTTCTTTAGTTTATTTTGTTTTGTTGAATTTTTCTGGAAAATGTAAGTTTGAACTGCAGGTGTGTGAAATAATAGATTTCATTCGTTCAAAAAATATTATCCTTGTTTGTTATTATAAATTTAGGCTAAATCTACGAACTCTCTCGAAATTGCGATGAACGTGCTCACGGGGCAACGTCGCCAACTAGCGTGCTTGAAAGCCCATATTTGGTTTTGGGTAATTGATGAAACCCAGTTTGCTAACGATTGCTCTAAGTGTTTCATGAGAATTGATTAGCAAATGTCATGATGGAGCAAAGGACCGGGTCGGTGGAGGCCACAAGTGAAGGGCATTGACGGCATCCATGCAAATGGTATAAGTCCATCATAAAAAGGAGTCCACAAGCTTCATCAAGAGATGGTGAAAAAGTTAGGAGCTCAAGGCAAAGGTATAATTCATAGGAGCTCTTTTGCTTTTGGTGATCAAGACTCCATAGAGGGAGTGATCACATTTAGGATAGATAGCCGTACTATCAAGAGGGGCGAAATCGTTGATGAAATACGGTTATCAAGTGCCACTAGGTGTTCATGATCATTGCATAAGCATATAGATGCTAGTGACACTAACTTGACCCGTGAAAAACTCTTTGAAAAGGCTAACACACGTGCTCCTAAGTGAGAGATACTTTGGAGTGTTAGTGCCTTAAGAAACGGGGTGAAGTTTGAGGGTTAGAGAGGGTTTAGTCCTCTCTTCCTCCTGCCGAGCTTGCGAGGCAGGATTCGGCGAATTTCGGAAACATTACAATAGAAAAACTAGCGTCGGACCGTATGGTCACAAAGCATCGGACCATTAGTCTCGGTCCGACGGCTAATTCTGCTGAGAGCGTCGGACGCTCAGTTTTGGAGCGTCGGACTATTGTCCGAAGCGTCCGACGGTGTAGAGCGACGAAGAGGTGACACGTGGAGAGCAGAGGAGCGTCGGACTCTCGGCGTTAGTCCGACGGTGAGCGTCGGACCAACGTCTGATGGTTTTCAGGGCTCAGGGAGCTCTCTGGAAACGTCGGACCGTGGTTTCGTTTGGTCCGACGCGCCGTGTATTTTCAGTCTGACGGTGCAATGGCAGTGGGCGTCGGACCGTAAGGTTTGGTCCGATGGCCTACAGTCCAACGGTTCGTTTAGCGCGGGAAGTTAGCCGTTGTGATCCAACGTTCGACTTCAAATGGCTAGTGACACGTGGCATTTATCCGGGGCGTCGGACCGTGCAGGTTAGTCCGACGGTTTGGCCGTCGGACAGTCCGACGGTACGCAGTGAAGTCTAAACGGCTATTTCTTTGTGTGTGGCTTATAAATAGTCACTTGGCCGGTTTGGGGAGTAGCTCTTGGCACTCCTGAACATCATAGCATACTAGTGAGCCTTCCCACTCCACTCTCACTCATCCTACTTGATTGTGTTCATCATTTGGTGAGTTTGGAGAGCATCAAGTGCATTGCATTGATAGAGATCATCTAGAGGCACTTGGTAGTGGGGATTCGCAGCGGTTTCTCTCATTACTCTTGGAGTTCGGCTTGGAGCTGCGAGGATCGTTGAGGGGAGTTGGTGATTGTCTCCGCCTCCGATCAAGATATTGTGAGGGGTTCTTGAGCCTATCCCCGCGGGAGATCGCGAAAGGCATCTTTAGTGGATTGCTTGTAGCTTGGTGGATCCCCATCTTGTGTTGGTTGTGCGGCACCCTTGAGAAGGGTTTGGCGTGTGATGCCAATTAGCGCGTGAACCTCCAAGTGGGTGTATCGCTACAACGAGGACTAGCTTGCCGGCAAGCAAGTGAACCTCGGTAAAAAATCTTGTGTCATCTCTCTACCGAGGATTTCCCTTATATGTGATTGATTGGTTATATTGGACTTCATATCTTCTCTACACCGGGGGTATTGAAATCACCTTCTCTCTTTACTTTTGTGCACTTACTCTCGTGTGCAGCTTGTTAGTTAGTTGCTCACTTAGGAGTAGTGTATAGTAGTGACATAGCCTTTGAGTGTGAACTAGTGATCATAGTGTAGTATACTTGTCTAGGTGGCTTGCATAGCATAGTTTAGAGCTAGTATTTTGCAAAGCTTGCTATTGCTTCTAATCGTCTTGTAAAGTGTTGTTTGTAGATTTTATAGGCTATTCACCCCCCTCTAGCCATTTAGGACCTTTCAGTGCTGGTGGATTTTTAATTATATAAAATGCAAACGAATTCCGAAGATCATGAAACTTGTCGAGATGTCATGATATCATATACATGTGCCGTGGTAAAAATTTGAAAAAGTTTCGAGCACGTTGTCACGTACGTTGCTCACAAATCTGGACATCTCCACATGTGATCATGACATCTCTGCATATGATATCATGACATCTCGACAAGTTTCATGATCTTCGGAATTCGTTTACATTTTATATAATTTAAAATCCACCAGCACGCTAGTTGGCGACGTTGCCCCGTGAGCACGTTCATCGCAATTTCGAGAGAGTTTGTAGATTTAGCCTAAATTTACAATAACAAATAAGGATAATATTTTTGGAACGAATGAAATATATTATTTCACACACCTGCAGTTCAAACTTATATTTTTCAGAAAAATTTAACAAAACAAAATAAACTAAAGAAATATATCAAAATACAATGAAAATATCTCAAACTTGAACATGTTATTTGTGTTAGTGCAGTAAAGCTTCAAAAAAAAATTTGGTGCAAAAAAAAATGTTTACCGAGTGTCTAGAGTTGGCACTCGGCAAAGAAGGCAGATTTGCCGAGTTCCTAGGGTTGGCACTCGGCAAAGAAGGCGGCTAGAGTCCGACCACATAAAAAATAAAAAACGCCTTCGGTCTCTCACTCTCTCACTCTCTCGCCCGGCCTGCCCCTCTCCTCGCCCGCCGCCGCCGCTCTGAGCCCGCCACCGCGCCGCGCCCGCCCCTCGCCGGTGCTCCCCCGGCCGTGCGCCTCCGGCGCTCCCCCGCACGCACGCCGCCGCTCCCCTGCCCGCGGCAGCGCGCCGCCGCTGCTCACCCGCCCTCGCCCGCGCTGCCGTCCGCCGTCCGCCGCCGCACCGCCCCACCCCGCGCCTCCCCATGCCTCGCCGGCGTCCTCGCGCGGCCCCGCGCCTCGCCGGCCACCACCCCCACGCCGGCGGCCCGCGCAGCCTGGCCCGGCCGTGCTGCCCCCGGCCTCCCCTGGCCGGCCACCCTCTCCCCGAGCAGTAGGTAGGAGGAGGTAGGAGGAGGAAGAGGAGGGAGGAAGAAGGGGAGGAGGAAGAAGAAGGAGGAGCAGGAAGAAGAAAGGAGGGAGCAAGGAAGAAGAAGAAGAAGAAGAAGAAGGGGGAAGGAGGGAGAAGAAGAAGGAAAGGAGGAGGAGGAAGAAGAAGAAGAAGGGGGAAGGAGAGAGAAGAAGAAGAAAGGGAGAGGAGAAGGACCGTCGATGCTGTTTGTCCACGCCGTCGTCTGCGCCTCTCTCTGGAGAAGAAGGTAAAGAGTCCGGATGTGGGCCATGGTGCCGTTTATGTATTGACGGCCTTTATGCCGGAATTGTCGACGTGTTGGCCATCGTGCCCGAAATGTGAACGTCGGCTGTCGTGCCGTCCTTTTCTTGCAGGTTTTGGACCTCCCCGTACAGGGGAGGTTCTGTCGAATTTTTGAATTTAATGTGATGTGTTTCTTCTTTTGCATAACAGTGCCTGTCGGAGGGGAATCGAAGCACCTAGGCGACCATGATCGTCTTCGTTGGCGCTGCTGGTCTGCCTGCACCGCATCGCTTCGCCACTGTACCGACACGCCACTGCCCTGCTAGCCTGACTCCACCGCCACCGTAGGTATAACCCCCTCCTCCTTTGCATGCATGTTTTATATGGTCACGTAGCCCAGTTAGGCGTCTTCCGTTCGAAAGAGATATGGTTGGAGGTATGCATATCTTTACATATCTGCGTCCGTATCTCTTTCGGATTGTCCAGGCGGAGGCCCATCGGCTGGAGATGGCAGCTGTATAAGCACAGAGGGCGCCCGAGGAGCAAAGGATGCAGGACATGTTCAGCTTCATGGCAAGCCTGCAGGCCTTGCCAGGTGTGGTCGTGCCTCCGTCGCTGCTCGCTCCAGTTGTGCCTCCAGCTTCTGTTCTAGGGACTCCGGTTAGTATGTGAACCTGTTGATTTGTTTAGCTTTTGCGCCACTCTTGCACATACTTATGATTTCGCTTCCCCTTTGTGCAGCCACAGTCTGCGGGTTCGGCCCCGACTCCACACGGTGGCCCTTCTCCAATGTCCGTGTGGCCAACTGGCCCTCCTCCACAGACCGAACACTCTCCTCAGTAGCCCGAGTGGCCAGGATCAGGATGGTAGTATGTACCTCTTTTAATGTTCTTTGGACACCTTTGTGTTCGTGATGCACTAGAGACACTGGAGACATATTTATATGTATGTGATGGATTATGGATTATGTATGATGGAATATGGACGATATGTGTGTGTGATGCACGATGGATGGACGATATACGTGCATTTCGCGGATTATGGATGATGAATATGATATATTATGTGCTGTGTGTGATGATGTATATGATATATATGTGATGTGTTTGTTTGTTTTGATGGAAAGTAAAAAACAATAAAAAAACAACATTTTTCACCACTTTATCGAGTGTGGCACTCGGCACACTCGACAAATCTTTGCTGAGTGCATTTGCACCGGTACTCGGCAAATCTGGGAACCAGAAAGCTGGTTTTCCAGATTTGCCGAGTGCCAGAGGCATATCACTCGGCAAAGATTTTTTAAAAAAAATAAAAAAAAATTTGCCGAGTGCTGCTACAGTGGCACTCGGCAAAGAATTTTTCAAAAAAAATCTTTGCCGAGTGTCACCTCGGTAGGCACTCGATAAAGAAGCCGTCAAAGTTAACGGTTGGCATTTTTTTTGCCGAATGCTGATCTAGCACTCGGCAAAACCTTTGCCGAGTGCTCGATATTTGGTATTCGGCAAAGAATCCTTTGCCGACAGATTCTTTGCCGAGTGTGCTTTGCCAAGTGCGGCACTTGACAAAACCTTTGCTGAGTGCATTAAGGTCTTTGCCAAGTGCTCCAGGCACTCGGCAAAGAATCCGCATCCTGTAATGTCTCTCCTACTCCACAGTGGCCCACTGCCCCTCGCTCCTACTCCACAGTGGCCCATTGTATTCCAGGATGGAGTGAGGTCATTGTATTCGAGGACAAAAAGAAAGAATCATTTTCAGGGTAATCACATATATGAATGGGGAAGGAAAAAAAAGGCATGTGAAATCAAGTAGTTTTCCTCACTCGATCCCTAGTTAGCTAATTTTATTTTTAAAACAGAAGTGGTTACCCTTTTCATTTCGATGGAGATAAATGAGTTCGATGATATATTCGGCACTCTCTCTATTTCAAATTACAAGATAATGTATTGAGACTTCTTGATCTAAATTTATAGTTTTTTTTTATATACTTAGATATAATGTATGTCTAAATATATAGCAAAAACGATGTCTCTAAAAATACTAAAACGGATTGAAAAGCTTTCTTTAAGGATAGTGAAAAAATAAGTTTCAGTTTCTACCATTCAAAGATAGTATGTAACTAATAGATCATGAAACAAACTATAAGGCTGAGGTGTTTACAGCCAAGCAGAGAATAAAAAATAACAAAGTTTGAGCCTATCAAAGACGAGCAACCAAACGACTAGAAAAGACCTTGTAGCTATGCTTCATTATATTTCAACTCCAGATAAAGCGTCAACCAAATTTTATAAATATGTGTTGATTTTGACTAATACAATTTATTATGAGAGTAAAACACTATAGCTGAAAAAAAAAACAAAAATCTAGACAATCCAACAGCCCCTTCAACGTGCGAGCGCGAGCGAGCTCGGGCATCGGAAAAGCAGAAGGATGGAGCAATCCGGAACACTGTTGCAGCGCGGGGCCCTGCGAGATGCTCGGATGATGTAGCAAGCACGTCGAGTCGGCGACACCCCGGCCCATCCTAGCATAGCAGCGAATCGGTCAAAAAGCCCTTGCTTGCTGCCAATCCCGCCCAGGATCGACATCTCGCTGTCATGCTCATGCATCTAGCTAGCTCCAGATGGGAGACACACAGAGAGAGCGCGCTTGCACGGGTGATGTACAAACTAGAGAAAGAAGAAAGCAAAGAATGAAGCTGGAACTGGATGCATAGCATGATGGGCAATGGCAGACGTACGCACTCCGGCCTCTTTTTCAATAAATCAAAATTTTGTTTTGTAATTAAATACATAAATGATTATTAATATCATACATAATAATCATATAAATATATTTTTATAAATTTATTTAATAAGATATAAATATTACTAATATTTTCTGCAAGTCTAATCGAACTTAAAGAGAATTAAAAGAAAACTTGGTGATTTACACAAATTTTTGGGTTCCGTTTAGTAGGACTCCTTTTTAGCTCTGTCTTTCTCGAAAGAGTCCTGAAAAATGTTTTGTGGGAAAAGACATTTTTCGATGAAAACAGAAGCCGAAGTCATTTTAAAAGAGCCACTTTCCTCCAAAATAACTTTGGTTCCTCCCGAGAAGATGATCAGGATACGCCCTACCAAACAACCTCTAACTAAGCGACTTTTTTAAATTGGGTGAGGAAATGGCACCAGTAGAGAACGGATCTTTGATCCGAGGTCGGAAATGGGCTTTAGTCCCGATAAACTTTGTGTTCGGGAGATAAGTGACCTTTAGTCCCGGTTCCAGACACCAACCGGGACTAAAGATCCATGCCCAAAGGCTAGTTGCGCGGGCAGGTGTGTCAGGGTACTTTTACTCCCGATTAGTAATACCAACCGAGAGTAAAGGTCTTCCTTTAGTCCCGGTTGGTGACCCCAACCGGGTGGTCCCAACCGGGAGTAAAGGTATAACCTCGGTTGGGGCCACCAGCCGGGGCTAAAAACATGCATTTATTCCCGGTTGGTGTTTCCAACCGGAAGTAAAAGTCCTCATCTATATAAACTCAAATTTTCTTTCTTCCACCTTCAGCCCGAGCACACTCTGTTCTTGCTCTTACTTCTGTGTTCTTGTTGTTCTTCGGCGACCACAAGATTTCTTCCACTTTTACGTCGATCCTTTGGTTTCAGAGGTTATTAACTTCATTCTCACACCTTCATTACTTGTATATCTCATTTTATGGTCATTTATACTTGATTTTAGAGGTTATCTAAGCTAATTTCACACCTTTGATTGATTTCTTGTTTTGTGAGTATTTATACTTGTATTCACTTGATAGTTTGTATTTTTAGATGGTGAAATCTTGTAGTTGTTTGTTCCTAAACTGGGAGTAAAAGGGAGCCTTTACTCTCGGAAACATACTTCCGGCTGTAAAACCGAGAGCAAAGGTCCTTTCCAGCAGGAGTAAAACCCGATCCTGTACGTGGAAAGAGGTTCGTTAATTCTGAATTCCAAACCGCGTGGACGTGTTTCCTTTCTCCTTTTCTCTTTCCGGCCTATGCACTGCAGCAGCAAGCTAGGTCCATACCATATGTGCATATGCCACGCGCATGCATCGGATATGATATGTGCACTTTTTTCTTCGCACTTCTCTTTATGCGTACATGCATGCATCTGTACTTGAACTACTCCACACTGGTATTACTACTCTATAGCTAGCAGTACATGTATACGATACTACCAATCCTTTGAAACACAGAAATTTCATATGAATTAATTATTTCTATAGAGAAAACGTAGAGAACAGAAGAAAAAAATCATACAGTCCAAATAAAGGATGCTAGCTCAGTAGCTCTAGGTAGTTCAGAAGTCAAGTATACCCTTTTTTTTTTAATAGGAGACGTTTTCTCAAATAAACAAAAGACTTTACGCATCTTTTATATTAAGATCGAGAAATAGTGACAGCTACAACCACTTTGGTGGTATGCATTTGATATATATTTTGACTTTAGTAATATGAATTTGAGTATATAAGGTTTGTTGATGTGAATTTGATGTATATAAACTTATAAAAAAATGATGAATTTTGATATATTAACCTTAGTGTACGTTATGGTGTGAATTGGTATATACGGTTTGTTGATGTAAATTTTGATATATATATTTTAAAAAAAAATTGGCTTCAGTGATAGACGATAAAATGACTTTAGTGAGAAGAGATGGCTGGACGTGATCTCCCTCTGCTAGAAGTTATAGGTTTCGCTGGCTATAAATTTGATATGAATTTTGGTATATACAGTTTGTTGATGTAAATTTTGATGTGTATAAATTAATAAGAAATTACTTCAGTGATAGACATATATAAATTTTGATATAATGACTTTAGTGAGAAGAGATGGTTGGATGTGGTCTCCCTATGCCAGGAGTCATAGGTTTCGGCCGCTATATACGTAAGTTAGATGGGATTCTGTTGCCGCAAATACCATTTGATCATTCAAGTATTGTAAGTAATTTTATATGCTTTCAATAAATTAATATGTTAAATACACTTATAATTATATTATCTGATGTGTGTGTATCGTAGGTAATTGGACCAATCGTTTGGCTTAAACATACTTTCATATTTCGGGGTTTAGGCAGTGGATGTTTGGACCTTTCATGTAGATAATGAAAAATTATTCTAATGTCGAATTGGTGGCTTTTCTATCGCCGCTAGGTGTGGTAGACGTGTTGTACAAATCCTAGAGGTGGAAATAAAGACACCCCAGAAGATCGTTGCATAAAAATAAGTTGCCATTGACTAAGCTTGCGAATGTTCGGTACACCTTTTCTACATTATCCTGGTTGCTGATACAAGCTATAAATGCGAAAAGTGTCATGATGTTGCGGGATTTTGTGCAAGGATTGCCGCAACCAACTAAAATGATGTAGTAAATTCGAAGATGAACTCATAGCTAGTTTATATCTGGATTTGCTGTTTTATGCTGGAAAGATTGACAACAATTATAGGTTGAGACCTATGACTTTAATCTACGCATAGTGCAGTTTTGAAGCAATTCTAAACTAAACAATGTATCGATTGGGTTGTGATTGGCAATACACTCATGAAAGGATGACACTTGCTATGGAAGGATTTTAGGTAAAGCTGGTTACAACTAAGAGTTAAGGCTCATTATCAGTAGACCTTGTGTGCTTATAAATGTGAAGTAAGGGAGAGCGCACTACTTAATTGTTGATCTTTATCAATGATATTTTTTGGTACCACATCAGTCAGACAGTGACCTACACTTCATCCAATTACTAATACGAGAAAAATGATCTTTATAGAACTCAATAGATAGTAGCGGTGACATACTATGTTTGTGTTGATGGTAGTTATTATTCAATTTTAAGCATCAACAAGACATGAAAAAGGACATAAAAACATCCTCAAACATAGAATATGGTTTAAACTGACAAAATTTCACGAGTTTTGGTGAATCTGTGTTTTGCAGGGTATTAATCAGAAAAGAATCAAGGGAGACCCACATGTCAGATTAAAATAACGAAATCCACCGCGAAAAGAGATCAAGAATATTTCAGAGAACACCTGTAATACCCCGGGTATTACGGATTAATTAATCTGCCATGTCATCATATTTAAATTAATCATTTGCATATGATTGTGATTAGGTCCCTAGAGTGATTTGAATTTAATTAGTATTTGTTTGTAAAATTAAATTCCCAAAGAAAGGTTTAAAAATTTACTTTTATTAGGGCCAAAACCTAATTCAAAATATAAAAGGAATTTGGAGATAGTCCCTTAATAAAAGTTTTAGATCTTTTAAAATGGAACAACTTTTATTTTTGGAGATTTCAAAGTTCTGTGGTGGAAATTCAAATTTATTTCAAAACAATGATTTAAAACTTAGTTTTGGATTGGCATTTCAAAAATTATTTGGAATCTGGCAAAACTTCCTAAATAGAAGTTGTAAAGCTCATTGAGTAGAACAACTTTTATTTTGGCAATTTTTCAAGTTGTTGTGTAAAATAAAAAGTAATTTTGAAAATGCAGTTTGAAATTCAAAAACCAAGTTTACCCCTTTTGCTGTAGTTTCAAAAATATTTCGAATTTGGATTTAGTTCCAAAAGCAAAGTTGTTCAGAATTTCAAACCCTACAACTTTTGTTTTTGCAGTTTTTCATGTTGTTATACAAAATCAGTCGAATTTGGTCAAAAACCGACAGCCCTAGGGTCTAGGTGCTACAGTGAAATGCCCCCTCTTCCTGTTCGCGAACAGCGCCGACCCGCCGCCGTGCCGGGCGCGCGCGCGCGGCCGTCCGTGCCGGCCGGGATCGTGTCTCCGACACCATTCCTCGCGCGGGCGAACGTGCGCCACGCCGTGCTGCTCCTGTCCCCTCTCCTATGCCCCTTAAAGTCGACGACCGCCTCCCCCTCGTTTCTTTCTCTCCGCTCGGCCGCCATTGCTCTCTCGGTCCCCGGCTAAATTCACCGCGCTCCGTCCACCACCACCCTCTCCATCTCACAGCCAGCTAGCTAGCTTCCTTGCGCATCTCCTGCGACCGTCGGCGGGAGCTGTAGAGCTTCGTAACCACCGGAACACCGGTGTCTCCTTCGCGGGCGGGCAGAGCGCCGCCGCGAGCTCCGCCGTCGTCTCGAGCTAGTCTGGGTAAGCTCTGAACCTCGGATTGTTGCGTACCGTGATCTCTGTGACCCCTTGAACCTTACGCGTGCGTCGGCGTACTCTCTGGTTCCCTAGGTTCGCCGGAACGCGTGTTCGCCGTTGAGCCGAGCCGCCGGGATCCGCCGCCGTCGCCAAGTCGTCTTCTCCGAACCACCTCCGTCTCCACCGACCCCTCGGCCAGCTTCGTGGTGAGCCCCGGATGCTCGCGCACCTTTTCCCCCTCTCTTTACCGGCTTGTGCTCGCCGGCGACGTGCTCGCCGCCACCACCGAGCCGCCGCGTACGTGTCTCCAGGTGCTGTGCGCCTCGGATCTCGTCGTGTCTTAGCTTGGTAGACTCGCCTTGGAGTGTAGAGTCCGTCAGTGCCCTCGGCTTCGTCCCTCGGCTCACCGTCGGCGAGCTAGGGGCGGCGGACCGCCGGCGCACCCGCCTCTGTTGAAACAGAGGGATGGCCAAGGGCCTCGGGTGAGAAGGCAAGTTTTCCCAGGGGGTTAAGCGCGAAGTTCATGACTCATGTGAATAGTGTAGATCGGACCGCGGGTTGATTTCCAGTTTCCCCAGGGTCTCTTTTGCAAAGCCGTCGGCGCCGGGCGCGGGCAGGCCGAGTGGGCCGGCTCGCTCTGGACTTGGGCCGTAGTGGGCTGATTTGGTCTTTTCTTTTTCCAGCGAATTTCAAATGCTTTTCTTTTATATATTCATATGAATAGTGCTGCAGTTTGTTATTTTCGTGTGGATTAATTTACTGCGCCAAAAATGATGAAATTAATTGTGTATGCTCTCTGAAGTATGTAGTATTTTTTAAAAATATAATATAGGGTGTTCCAGTGCCTTTAATCTGCTGTATAAATCAGTGAAGTAATTAATAAATGCAAGTTTGTGTAATTTTAATTAATTCTCTGTAAATCCAAAAATCATGAAATTTATTGTGGCTCTGTTTGGTGATAAAACCTAGCTGTTGGTAAAGTTTGGTTGCAATTAAAGTTAGTTTGGTCAATTAATAAATATATGTGAAATTAGGGATTAATAAAGTAAATAGAAAAAGGAATTTAGGTTTGTTGTGTGAATTTTTGGGTTGAATGAAGACCAAGGATCTTTCGCTGTGTGATCCTTGGCAATTCGAGAACTTAGTGCTTGATAGTAGTCATAAAGCTGTGTAGCGGCTTTCTGTGACCGTTAAAAAGGTCAATAAAACAAAAGTAGGAAACATTACTTTTACCTTCCGTAGATCGTTTACAACTTTAGCGTGAAGGAAAGTTGTACTCAAGGTATTAATGGTTTACTTCCAAGCATTTCATTTGTTGCCCTCATGCCTCGCTAAGCATACATCATTGCATACGTGTAGTGCCCGTTCTCGAGGTGGTCCAGGTCGAGACTACTACTGAGGAGGCCACTCCAGAGGTCATCCAAGGATTCGACATCTGCGGGACTGATCCCGATCCGACGCTGTACACGATCCAAGGCAAGCCCCGGTGCATTCAGCCCCTCTATTACAAAATATTTATAATTCGAGTTAATCTACTGCATTAGGTTAATAGGAGTTGATTGTCACCTATCCAGATGCATTGTCTCAAATAAATACCCTGAAACCTAATTTAAATAAAACGGTTTGAGAAATGCTTAGGCATGCTTAATGAACTTAGCTTTGCATAAAAGAAAAACTATTTTCTGTGCCATGATTATACTTATACTTTGATTGGTGAAGAACTGGTTATCCGCTGGTCGATGTGTATTTGGGTTAGAGTCCCAATGCATGGTCGCTTTCGGAATAGTTTGGAACTGGTCGATGTCTTTGGAAACGTGTTTCGTTGGGTGGCCAGCTCATGGGGCGGCGTTCCCTATGTCTCACTCACCCGACAGGCACGATAATAAAAACTGTCGGGTAGTCTTGTACTTGGGTTAGAGTCCCAATGCAGGATTGACGGCAGGAAGGAAATAGGGACCGTTCGTTGTAGGCCTGCTGTGATCATGATGAACAGCCTAGCCACATACCAATGCGGAAAGCCTAGAGTTCGGTGACGCTATTGCTGGAACCGACAACCACGCACTGGGAGTGGAGAGATGGCGAGAGTAGCTTGTACCCACGTGGCCGGCGTGCCTGGATAAGAGTGGAGTACTGTGCTCTCGGGTGGCGCAGGACCGGTTCCGGGATAGCAAAGCCGTGACAACGGGTTGGTATATGTATGCCGGCGTGCTGCATATGCAGTGTGGTTAGAATCCCCAGCTGGGTACTTTCTGGATTCGAATCGACGTGCTCCTCGGTTATGGAGACTTGATCCTCACACTCTACACCGAAAAGTGGTTCTCAACTAGGTTATCTGAATGAATAAAGTAATTGAAAGAATGATGATACTTGAGTCTGAATATTGGAGCTATAAATATGATTATAATAATGACAAAATAAAATATGGATCAGGATAGATTGCTTTTCTGCAAACTCCTCATCCTCTGCTAGCCTTACCCATAGCCTTGCATTCCTGAGTCTCATTTTACACCCTTAGTCGGGTAAGTCTTGCGGAGTACCCCAAGTACTCAGGGTTTGTTAACCCCGTTGCAGGAGGACCGCAGTCGGAGATCTGTCTTGCTCCATGTTGCGTGACCGTGGTCGAAGAAGAAAGCGGCGATGAGTAAAGTGGAACCCGTGGGCAGGGTTCGAGTTTCCTTATTTAGTATTGTGTAATTATTCCACTGCTACTGCTACGTCCTCTGGTCTGTAATAACTATATTTGAATCCTATTTGAACAACTGGTTTGTAATCTAAATGTTATGTAATCTTCCGCACTGTTACTCTGATGTATTTTATTATGAAATGTTGTAATCCTGTGATGATTCTGCAATGGTGATCCCGTCGGAGAAAAGGGCGCTAATGTAGCCCGACAGACCTGTCTAGATCATTTGGGACACGGGCCCGGCTGTCAGAAGTCGTTAGTGACAATGACAGGTGCCGGTGGGCCAGGTGATTTAGCCGGTTCTGTTACAGTTGGTACCAGAGCATTCCATTGCTAATCATTATGGATTACTTTTCAAAAATTTCAAAATGTTTTGGATCATAAAAAGTTTAACCTATTATTTTGGGTCCAAATTGCTTCTATCCTTATCTTGTTCAGTAGTTCTTGCCTTGTTCTATATTTTACCTTATGGGATTAAGGTAGCATGTGGAATGATATTATTATTAGCCCTATGTTAAAGTTTATTTATGTATGTATTTACCTTGCACGATTTAAATTCGTAAGTACGTACATGCATCATGATAATCACACCTGTTAATTAACTTCCTCCTTAAAGTGGGTTTTTGGGATAGTTTACCAAACCTATTCTTGCTAACCTATTATATCTTAAAATTCCACTTACCTTCTCCAGATGGCCCGTTGCAAGCTCACAGCACGCAAGATGACCGGACCACGTGGCGTTCCACGCCACCAGTTGGCGCCACGCGCTGGCGAGGGCGGAGCTTCTGGGAGTCGCCCACCTCGTCGCAGCAGCGAGGAGCTTGAGGCTGAGGTTGGAAGGCTGCAGGATCTAGTCAGGCAGTGGGAGGAAGAATACAGAGTGGCACGTCTCAACCACTACCGTGACGTGAGGACCAATCGAGATCTGCGTCGAGAGATCGATCGCCTGACCAAGCAGAGGGATGAAGCTTGGGATCGTGAGGAGACGATCATGGACAGGATGCTCGAGGCGGAGCAGCGTGTTGGTCAGCTTGAGCTCTACAACAACGTCTTGCACGAGGAGGTGCATGAGCTCTATGGTGAGCTCCACCCTATTCCTGCACCGCAGGAGGAGGATCCTGAGTTGGGAGTTGTCCTCGGTCAGGAGGATGAGGACGTGGAGGACGTTGACGTGGAGGTCGAGCCGGTCGAGGTCGTCGAGGCAGATGCCGAGGAGGACTTCGAGGAGATCGACGAGGACAGTGACGCTTCTGGCGCGTCTGGGATCGATGAGGACTAGGCCGGTGTGGCCTAGAGTTGTCAGCTAGATGCTCTCTTTTGTCTGTAATATAGGTGCTTGCCTAGAAAACCTTAGTTATGGGTTGTGGGTCTTGCCTGGGTGCAAGCCATGTTGTGTGAACTTTGTATTGTTGCTGTGTGCTGCTATGTTTGCTCAACTAATGTAAGACTCAAGTTGGGTTTGCTTATTAACAGATGGGAGACAACTCTGATAATGCAACTGGTGTTCCCCAACCACCTCAGTTTCCACCCACTCTGGCAGAGGCCATCGCTGCATTGACCAATGTTGCAGCGCTGCTAGCTCAGAATCAGCAAGATCGTGGTGGACGTCGTGGCCGCCGTGATAATGAGGATACCACCTATGTTGACTTCACTGACACCCGCCCACCAGTGTTCACTAAGGCTGATGAACCCTTAGAAGCCGATGATTGGCTCCGTACCATGGAGCAGAAGTTTAGCTTGATTCACTGTACCGAGGTCCAGAAACCTCTGTTTGCAGCTCAGCAACTTCGTGGCCCAGCGACTACTTGGTATGCCAACCTGTTGGCTGCGCAGGAGGCTGGACATCAACTTACCTGGCAAGAGTTCCGTGACGCCTTTCGTGCTCATTACATCCCTGCGGGTGTGATGAAATTGAAGCTGGATCAGTTTCTGGCACTGAAGCAGAATGAGTCTACTGTCGCTCAGTATCTTGGGCAGTTCAACCACTTGGCACAGTATGCACCTGAGCATACCAACACTGATTCTAAGAGGAGAGCCTGCTTTGTCAGAGGGCTGAATTTCAAGATTCAACGCAGTCTGTCTAACAACCTCAAGTGCACTTTTCATGAGGCAGTGGATAGTGCAATAGCTTTTGAGGAAAGCGACCGTCAGCTCCAAGAGGAGAAGAAGAAGAGCAAAAGGTCTAGCTCTTCTGGCAGTCAGAAACGCCAGAAAGTTATCTATCATCCTACCCACCATAATCGTCCGTCATATCCCCATCAGCAGGTAGTTGTGCGCACTGCCGCTACCTCTCATACCTCTAATCAGCAAAACACCACTCAGCCGAATGCCCCTGGCGTTCGTATCAACACTCCACAGACCAACTATAATCACCCATGCTACAACTGTGGAAAGATAGGACACTGGGCCCGTGATTGCCCTTTTCCGAAGCAGAACAACCAGAATGTGCAGAAAAGTCCTGGTGTTCCGCAACAGCAAGTTCAGCACCGTGGTCACCAGCAGCACGCTCAGAAGGGCAAGATTGTCAAGAAGGCAGGTCGGGTTTATTACACTCAGATTGAAGATATTCCTGCTGGAGAACCCGTCATGATGCGTAAGTTTTCCGTTGCTAGTCATTCTGCCGTTCTGCTATTTGATTCTGGTGCATCTCATTCATTCATCAACCGTACGTTTGTGGTTAAGCATGATATATCTATTGGGGAGATAAAGGAAGATTTCCTTATACATTCGCCCGGGGGGCGTATAACTACTAAGGAGGTAGTTCAGGGAGTACCTATAGAACTGGGAGGGCATAAATTCCCAACCACAATGATAGTACTTAAGGATCAGGATATAGATGTGATATTAGGTATGAATTGGATGTATCAGCACAAGGCCTTGATTGATGTGTTGAATAGAACCATAAGAGTGAACATACCTAATAGTCAAACTCAACTTCTTATCCAACTTCCATTGCCCGTAAGAAAGATTGAAAAGACTGTGCAAAGGTTGTGTGCCACCGCAGTTGAAGAAGTGTTGAAGATTCCAGTAGTCTGCGAGTTTTCAGATGTGTTTCCTGATGAGTTGCCTGGTTTGCCACCTGATCGAGATGTGGAATTTGCTATTGAGCTAAAACCTGGAACCGCACCTATATCTCGTAGAGCCTACAGAATGCCTCCCAAGGAATTGGCAGAGCTTAAAGTGCAGCTACAAGATTTGCTAGACAAGGGTTTCATCAGACCCAGCTCATCTCCTTGGGGTTGTCCTGCCATCTTTGTCAAAAAGAAAGACAAATCCCTCCGACTCTGTATTGATTACCGTCCACTCAACGAGGTTACCATCAAAAACAAATATCCTTTACCCCGTATTGACCTACTCTTTGACCAGCTGGCTGGAGCTAAGGTGTTTTCCAAGATTGACCTTAGGTCTGGCTACCACCAAATAAAGATCCGTCCCGAAGACATCCCAAAAACAGCTTTCACCACTAGATATGGCCTATATGAATACCTTGTCATGTCTTTTGGCCTAACCAATGCACCCGCCTATTTCATGTACCTCATGAATTCCGTCTTCATGCCTGAGCTCGACAAATTTGTTGTCGTATTCATTGATGACATCCTGATCTATTCTAAAACACCCGAAGAACATGCCAACCACCTCCGTATCGTCTTGAACCGTTTAAGAGAACATCAACTCTATGCCAAATTCAGCAAATGTGAGTTCTGGTTGGACCGAGTTCCATTTCTTGGGCATATCCTGACAGCTGAAGGTGTGTCCGTAGATCCGAGTAAGGTGGAAGAAATCTTGAACTGGAAACCACCAACCACGGTGCACCAGGTTCGCAGTTTCATGGGAATGGCGGGATATTACCGCCGATTCATTCCGGATTTCTCAAGAATAGCTAAGCCTATAACCAACCTATTGAAGACTCAGGTCAAGTTTGTCTGGTCGCCAGAATGCGAGACAGCGTTTCAAACCTTGAAGAGATGTTTGACCACTGCACCAGTCCTTGCTCAGCCAGATATTGAAAAGCCGTTTGATGTGTACTACGATGCGTCGGGTACTGGCCTTGGTTGTGTTTTGATGCAAGAGGGCCGAGTCATTGCTTATGCTTCACGACAACTCCGGCCTCATGAAGAGAATTATCCCACTCATGATCTTGAATTGGCAGCTGTGGTTCATGCATTGAAGATCTGGCGTCACTACTTGTTAGGCAGCACATGCAATGTCTACACTGATCACAAAAGCCTGAAATACATCTTTACACAAGAAGAATTAAATATGAGGCAACGAAGATGGCTTGAGCTGATAAAAGATTATGATATTGAAGTGCACTACCATCCTGGTAAAGCTAATGTGGTTGCCGACGCACTCAGTCGGAAGGCTCATTGTAATTGCTTGACTGTGAAGCCATATGATCTGTCGTTGTGTTACGGGTTAGAAAAATTGGGCATAGAAATAGTCCCTCAAGGCAGTTGGAACAATATCAGCATCAAACCCTCCATCCGTGATGAAATCGTGGCTGCTCAGAAAAATAGTAAAGGTATCAGGCACATCAAAGAGAAAATCCAAGCAGGGAAAGCAGATTGTTTCAGAATTGATGATGAAGGGATTGTATGGTTCAAGAATCGGCTTGTAGTTCCAAAAATTCCAGAGTTACGTGGCAAGATTCTTGACGAAGCTCATTTGACAAGATACTCTATTCATCCGGGAAGCAACAAAATGTACCAGGATTTGAAACAGAAGTTTTGGTGGACTAAGATGAAGATCGAGATTGCTCAGTATGTAGCAAAATGCGACACTTGTCAGAAAGTAAAAGCTGTACACATGAAGCCTGGTGGAGAGCTGCAACCATTACCTATTCCTGCATGGAAATGGGAAGACATCAGCATGGATTTCATTATGGGTCTCCCAACAACCTCTAGGGGTTTCAATTCCATCTGGGTTGTTGTGGACCGCCTCACTAAACAAGCTCATTTCTTACCTGTCAAGAAAATGTACAGGGCTCCACACTACGCCAAGCTATACATAGAAAATCTGATGAAGCAACATGGAGTGCCCAAGACCATTGTCTCTGACCGAGGTACTCAGTTCATATCCCAATTTTGGAGATCCTTTCATAAATCATTGGGTACAAAACTCCTGCATAGCACAGCCTATCATCCTCAGACTCACGGACAGACAGAGAGGATAAATCAGATACTTGAAGACATGTTAAGAGCCTGTGCACTCAATTACCCTGAGAAATGGGATGAGTGTTTGGCATTGGCTGAATTCTCGTACAACAACAGCTACCAAGAAAGTATAAAAATGGCTCCGTTTGAGGCAGTATATGGCCGCAGGTGTCGTACTCCATTGAATTGGTCCGAACCTGGAGAAAGATGGTTCTATGGAGTTGACTTGGTCAATGAAGCCGAAGAGAAGGTTCGACTGATACAGGAAAATTTGAAAGTGGCACAGTCACGACAGAAAAGTTATGCCGATCAGCGGCGCAGACCTTTGACATTTCAGGTTGGAGACTATGTATACTTGAAAGTTTCGCCCATGAAAGGAGTTAACCGCTTTGGAGTCAAAGGCAAGTTAGCCCCGCGTTATATTGGACCATTCTTAATCATAGGACGCGTGGGAAAGGTAGCTTATAAGCTTGAATTGCCAGAACATCTCTCGGAAGTACACAATGTGTTTCATGTTTCTCAGCTGAAGAAGTGTCTCCGAGTACCTGGACAAGTCATCGATGTTGAAGGAGTAGCACTTGAACCTGAATTGACATACTCGGAGCAGCCAGTACGAGTTTTGGATATAAAGGACCGTGTTACCCGAAGGACCACAACCAGATGGTACAAGATCCAATGGAGTGATCATTCTGAAGATGAAGCTACCTGGGAATCTGAAGATTTCTTGGCAGAAAACTTCCCTGAGTTCTTTGCTACCTTGTAAAATGTAACCCTGTCTTTTAATGCGTATGTTTTCCCCTTGTCTCTTGTTTGAGTATGAACTGGTTGTTGTTAGCTCTTTTTCCTATGCCTTGTTCCAATCTTGGTTATGTACCTAATCTCGGGACGAGATTTCTTTTAGGGGGAAAGGCTGTAATACCCCGGGTATTACGGATTAATTAATCTGCCATGTCATCATATTTAAATTAATCATTTGCATATGATTGTGATTAGGTCCCTAGAGTGATTTGAATTTAATTAGTATTTGTTTGTAAAATTAAATTCCCAAAGAAAGGTTTAAAAATTTACTTTTATTAGGGCCAAAACCTAATTCAAAATATAAAAGGAATTTGGAGATAGTCCCTTAATAAAAGTTTTAGATCTTTTAAAATGGAACAACTTTTATTTTTGGAGATTTCAAAGTTCTGTGGTGGAAATTCAAATTTATTTCAAAACAATGATTTAAAACTTAGTTTTGGATTGGCATTTCAAAAATTATTTGGAATCTGGCAAAACTTCCTAAATAGAAGTTGTAAAGCTCATTGAGTAGAACAACTTTTATTTTGGCAATTTTTCAAGTTGTTGTGTAAAATAAAAAGTAATTTTGAAAATGCAGTTTGAAATTCAAAAACCAAGTTTACCCCTTTTGCTGTAGTTTCAAAAATATTTCGAATTTGGATTTAGTTCCAAAAGCAAAGTTGTTCAGAATTTCAAACCCTACAACTTTTGTTTTTGCAGTTTTTCATGTTGTTATACAAAATCAGTCGAATTTGGTCAAAAACCGACAGCCCTAGGGTCTAGGTGCTACAGTGAAATGCCCCCTCTTCCTGTTCGCGAACAGCGCCGACCCGCCGCCGTGCCGGGCGCGCGCGCGCGGCCGTCCGTGCCGGCCGGGATCGTGTCTCCGACACCATTCCTCGCGCGGGCGAACGTGCGCCACGCCGTGCTGCTCCTGTCCCCTCTCCTATGCCCCTTAAAGTCGACGACCGCCTCCCCCTCGTTTCTTTCTCTCCGCTCGGCCGCCATTGCTCTCTCGGTCCCCGGCTAAATTCACCGCGCTCCGTCCACCACCACCCTCTCCATCTCACAGCCAGCTAGCTAGCTTCCTTGCGCATCTCCTGCGACCGTCGGCGGGAGCTGTAGAGCTTCGTAACCACCGGAACACCGGTGTCTCCTTCGCGGGCGGGCAGAGCGCCGCCGCGAGCTCCGCCGTCGTCTCGAGCTAGTCTGGGTAAGCTCTGAACCTCGGATTGTTGCGTACCGTGATCTCTGTGACCCCTTGAACCTTACGCGTGCGTCGGCGTACTCTCTGGTTCCCTAGGTTCGCCGGAACGCGTGTTCGCCGTTGAGCCGAGCCGCCGGGATCCGCCGCCGTCGCCAAGTCGTCTTCTCCGAACCACCTCCGTCTCCACCGACCCCTCGGCCAGCTTCGTGGTGAGCCCCGGATGCTCGCGCACCTTTTCCCCCTCTCTTTACCGGCTTGTGCTCGCCGGCGACGTGCTCGCCGCCACCACCGAGCCGCCGCGTACGTGTCTCCAGGTGCTGTGCGCCTCGGATCTCGTCGTGTCTTAGCTTGGTAGACTCGCCTTGGAGTGTAGAGTCCGTCAGTGCCCTCGGCTTCGTCCCTCGGCTCACCGTCGGCGAGCTAGGGGCGGCGGACCGCCGGCGCACCCGCCTCTGTTGAAACAGAGGGATGGCCAAGGGCCTCGGGTGAGAAGGCAAGTTTTCCCAGGGGGTTAAGCGCGAAGTTCATGACTCATGTGAATAGTGTAGATCGGACCGCGGGTTGATTTCCAGTTTCCCCAGGGTCTCTTTTGCAAAGCCGTCGGCGCCGGGCGCGGGCAGGCCGAGTGGGCCGGCTCGCTCTGGACTTGGGCCGTAGTGGGCTGATTTGGTCTTTTCTTTTTCCAGCGAATTTCAAATGCTTTTCTTTTATATATTCATATGAATAGTGCTGCAGTTTGTTATTTTCGTGTGGATTAATTTACTGCGCCAAAAATGATGAAATTAATTGTGTATGCTCTCTGAAGTATGTAGTATTTGTTAAAAATATAATATAGGGTGTTCCAGTGCCTTTAATCTGCTGTATAAATCAGTGAAGTAATTAATAAATGCAAGTTTGTGTAATTTTAATTAATTCTCTGTAAATCCAAAAATCATGAAATTTATTGTGGCTCTGTTTGGTGATAAAACCTAGCTGTTGGTAAAGTTTGGTTGCAATTAAAGTTAGTTTGGTCAATTAATAAATATATGTGAAATTGATTAATAAAGTAAATAGAAAAAGGAATTTAGGTTTGTTGTGTGAATTTTTGGGTTGAATGAAGACCAAGGATCTTTCGCTGTGTGATCCTTGGCAATTCGAGAACTTAGTGCTTGATAGTAGTCATAAAGCTGTGTAGCGGCTTTCTGTGACCGTTAAAAAGGTCAATAAAACAAAAGTAGGAAACATTACTTTTACCTTCCGTAGATCGTTTACAACTTTAGCGTGAAGGAAAGTTGTACTCAAGGTATTAATGGTTTACTTCCAAGCATTTCATTTGTTGCCCTCATGCCTCGCTAAGCATACATCATTGCATACGTGTAGTGCCCGTTCCCGAGGTGGTCCAGGTCGAGACTACTACTGAGGAGGCCACTCCAGAGGTCATCCAAGGATTCGACATCTGCGGGACTGATCCCGATCCGACGCTGTACACGATCCAAGGCAAGCCCCGGTGCATTCAGCCCCTCTATTACAAAATATTTATAATTCGAGTTAATCTACTGCATTAGGTTAATAGGAGTTGATTGTCACCTATCCAGATGCATTGTCTCAAATAAATACCCTGAAACCTAATTTAAATAAAACGGTTTGAGAAATGCTTAGGCATGCTTAATGAACTTAGCTTTGCATAAAAGAAAAACTATTTTCTGTGCCATGATTATACTTATACTTTGATTGGTGAAGAACTGGTTATCCGCTGGTCGATGT
This sequence comes from Eremochloa ophiuroides, assembly GCA_038502445.1. Lineage (NCBI taxonomy): Eukaryota > Viridiplantae > Streptophyta > Magnoliopsida > Poales > Poaceae > Eremochloa > Eremochloa ophiuroides. The sequence goes on along the minus strand of JAHLJS010000005.1, from coordinate 79,756,959 downwards.
GTATTTGGGTTAGAGTCCCAATGCATGGTCGCTTTCGGAATAGTTTGGAACTGGTCGATGTCTTTGGAAACGTGTTTCGTTGGGTGGCCAGCTCATGGGGCGGCGTTCCCTATGTCTCACTCACCCGACAGGCACGATAATAAAAACTGTCGGGTAGTCTTGTACTTGGGTTAGAGTCCCAATGCAGGATTGACGGCAGGAAGGAAATAGGGACCGTTCGTTGTAGGCCTGCTGTGATCATGATGAACAGCCTAGCCACATACCAATGCGGAAAGCCTAGAGTTCGGTGACGCTATTGCTGGAACCGACAACCACGCACTGGGAGTGGAGAGATGGCGAGAGTAGCTTGTACCCACGTGGCCGGCGTGCCTGGATAAGAGTGGAGTACTGTGCTCTCGGGTGGCGCAGGACCGGTTCCGGGATAGCAAAGCCGTGACAACGGGTTGGTATATGTATGCCGGCGTGCTGCATATGCAGTGTGGTTAGAATCCCCAGCCTGGGTACTTTCTGGATTCGAATCGACGTGCTCCTCGGTTATGGAGACTTGATCCTCACACTCTACACCGAAAAGTGGTTCTCAACTAGGTTATCTGAATGAATAAAGTAATTGAAAGAATGATGATACTTGAGTCTGAATATTGGAGCTATAAATATGATTATAATAATGACAAAATAAAATATGGATCAGGATAGATTGCTTTTCTGCAAACTCCTCATCCTCTGCTAGCCTTACCCATAGCCTTGCATTCCTGAGTCTCATTTTACACCCTTAGTCGGGTAAGTCTTGCGGAGTACCCCAAGTACTCAGGGTTTGTTAACCCCGTTGCAGGAGGACCGCAGTCGGAGATCTGTCTTGCTCCATGTTGCGTGACCGTGGTCGAAGAAGAAAGCGGCGATGAGTAAAGTGGAACCCGTGGGCAGGGTTCGAGTTTCCTTATTTAGTATTGTGTAATTATTCCACTGCTACTGCTACGTCCTCTGGTCTGTAATAACTATATTTGAATCCTATTTGAACAACTGGTTTGTAATCTAAATGTTATGTAATCTTCCGCACTGTTACTCTGATGTATTTTATTATGAAATGTTGTAATCCTGTGATGATTCTGCAATGGTGATCCTGTCGGAGAAAAGGGCGCTAATGTAGCCCGACAGACCTGTCTAGATCATTTGGGACATGGGCCCGGCTGTCAGAAGTCGTTAGTGACAATGACAGGTGCCGGTGGGCCAGGTGATTTAGCCGGTTCTGTTACAGTTGGTACCAGAGCATTCCATTGCTAATCATTATGGATTACTTTTCAAAAATTTCAAAATGTTTTGGATCATAAAAAGTTTAACCTATTATTTTGGGTCCAAATTGCTTCTATCCTTATCTTGTTCAGTAGTTCTTGCCTTGTTCTATATTTTACCTTATGGGATTAAGGTAGCATGTGGAATGATATTATTATTAGCCCTATGTTAAAGTTTATTTATGTATGTATTTACCTTGCACGATTTAAATTCGTAAGTACGTACATGCATCATGATAATCACACCTGTTAATTAACTTCCTCCTTAAAGTGGGTTTTTGGGATAGTTTACCAAACCTATTCTTGCTAACCTATTATATCTTAAAATTCCACTTACCTTCTCCAGATGGCCCGTTGCAAGCTCACAGCACGCAAGATGACCGGACCACGTGGCGTTCCACGCCACCAGTTGGCGCCACGCGCTGGCGAGGGCGGAGCTTCTGGGAGTCGCCCACCTCGTCGCAGCAGCGAGGAGCTTGAGGCTGAGGTTGGAAGGCTGCAGGATCTAGTCAGGCAGTGGGAGGAAGAATACAGAGTGGCACGTCTCAACCACTACCGTGACGTGAGGACCAATCGAGATCTGCGTCGAGAGATCGATCGCCTGACCAAGCAGAGGGATGAAGCTTGGGATCGTGAGGAGACGATCATGGACAGGATGCTCGAGGCGGAGCAGCGTGTTGGTCAGCTTGAGCTCTACAACAACGTCTTGCACGAGGAGGTGCATGAGCTCTATGGTGAGCTCCACCCTATTCCTGCACCGCAGGAGGAGGATCCTGAGTTGGGAGTTGTCCTCGGTCAGGAGGATGAGGACGTGGAGGACGTTGACGTGGAGGTCGAGCCGGTCGAGGTCGTCGAGGCAGATGCCGAGGAGGACTTCGAGGAGATCGACGAGGACAGTGACGCAGAGGCCTGGCGCGTGGCGCAATGGTGGCAGTGCTCACTCCTCACGCTTGGGCCCGACGGCGGCGGTGCACCGGCGGAGGCCTCGCATGAGGGAATGGTAGTGGCGTCACTCTCTCCTCGCGCGTGGGCCTAGTGCTGGCGACGCCCACTCCTCACGAGCGGTGGCCTCTCTTCTTCGAGCTCCTCCTTCGAGTGCCGGTCTCTCCTTCATGTTCTTTCTTCGAGCGACGATAGCAACTATGAGATCAAGGTCCTTAGCCAAGGATCAAGGTCTTCCCAGTGTGGATCAAGCTCCCCCACTGCAGATCTGACCACCACCAACATAGATTCGGCGAGGAGGTGGCTGGCGGCTCCCAAATCCGGCGATAACGAGTGGCCTAGGTCCTACTCATGCGCGCGGCAAGGTGGGCATCGGCTATAGGCTAGGTCTGGTACTGAGCTAGGAACAAGCGCATCAGCAGACGTGTGGATTTTTTTTTTGTTTTTTCTCGTCGATTAACTGAGGCGGGCGGGATAACCACCTTCGTTAAGACCGGAATAAGCGTGACCTTTGGACGGAGGCAGATGGTTTGTCTGCTTCCGTTAATCAATTTTTGCCCTGCCTCCATTAAAATTGTTATAGTAGTGTTAGTTTCACCCCTAACAATGCAAAGAAAGTGTAAAACAAAACAAAACAGAACAAAACAAAAGAAATAAAAGAGACATACAGTCCGGTTGGTATAACCAACCGGGAATGAATGCCCACTACTGTGACATCATCTAGTGCGCACTTTTAGTACCGGTTGGTAATACTTGCCAGACTATAAGTCCCAAATCAATCCTAGTTGAGAGGCACGGGACTAAAGTCAGCCCTGGACTGAAGAGGTTTGGATACCCAGACTAAAGCCCGATTCTCTACCAGTGATAAAAAGACATTTAATTTCTAGCTATTTTTTTTCCACCTCTACATAACTACTCCGATAACTGAGACCTTACAACACGGACTCATGCCTTATATGCGTCGGATCAATATAGAGTCCAATTCTATAAAGTATAGTCCGCGTCGTATCTTTTTTATATGGTCCGGACTCATAACCCGTACTCATATGAGAATAATTCTTGACATGTTAAAAACTAACTGCTTGCCACGCATTAATCACGACACTAGAATTATATATTTTTATGTGTTATCGAAGAAAGACATATATATAACCGTACCAACACATGTGGATAGATGAAATTAAAGCTAGTATTTTGTAATGGGAAAAATATTATGTACTTTGTTGCATGTTGTATTAGTTTTTGTTGCAATGCATGGACACGTTTACTAATACAATTGCATTGACAATCCCACATCTGAATAGTACCACTATGTATACTCGTACTTCTCAATCCTGTATATATATATAAGGGAAATAATTTCCTCGGCCCAGAAAAAAGTTCAGCTTAGTTTCTTGACCCTATTTTCATCGTACTTTGTTATTTGGCCCTAAAACGAAATTTGCTTATTTTTTTGGCCCTTCCGTCCACTTTGAAAGATCATAACTCTTCGATACGATATCGGATGAAACTGATTTTTACATGAAAATTATAGGTCACGACGAGATCTACAACTTTATAGTTTTGAGTTTTTTCATTTGAGAAAGTTCAGATGCTAAAAACATGAATATATAATATTAATATTTTGGGCATCTGAACTTCATCAAATGAAAAAACTCAAAACTATAAAGTTGTAAATCTCGTCGAGACCTATAATTTTCATATAAAAATCATCTTCATCCGATGTCGTATCGAAGAGTTATGATCTTTCAAAGTGGATGGAAGGGCCAAGAAAATAAGCAAATTTTGTTTTAGGGCCAAATAACAAAGTTCGATGAAAACATGGCCAAAAAACTAAGTCGAACTTTTTTCAGGGCCGAAAAAATAATTTTCATATATATATATATATATATATATATATATATATATATATATATATATATATATATATATATATATATATCTGTGTGTGTGTGTGTGTGTGTGTGTGGTGTGTGTGTGTGTGTGTGTGTGTGTGTGGTCTCAAGTCTGATCGCACAGCAAGTGATCTAAGTGGTGCCTATCGCCGTGGGGCATATGCGTATGCATGCTAGAAAGATAAGGTAAACATATGCACACTGTTGATCGGAGGTTGGATCGTGTACACTACGTACGCACTCCTGTATATATGGTTTTGTGTGTACGTACGTGTGCTGCACCTTCACAGTTATTATTTGGCAATTGAGTATAGCCTTCTTAAGTATTAATTGCATGGTCGAGTGGGACAAATTTGCACGCATATAGGAACAGGACTACCCAACTGTGCATAACAAGAAGGACTCAAACTCAACTAGTTAATTAGCCTGACGTAATCACCAAAGTGCAGTCAGTCGGCACTTTCAATCACCTTGATAAACAATTAACACTACTACAGATTCAAACATCACTGTCGGCCCATCATTGCCGGTTTGTTTTGGGCCGGCAGTGATGGGCCAGTTCAAACCACAAATTATTGGACCGGCAGCCAACCGACAGTGAAGAAAGGTATCACTGCCGATTGCAGCCACGAACCGGCAGTGACGCTATGTATCACTGCCGGTTCGTGGTTGGAATCGCCAGTGATCCTGCTGCGGTATATAAGCTCGAGCTCGAACTCCCTCCTCCTCTGTCCCAACGGAACAGAACATTGCGCGGCTGCTCTTCCTCTCCATTGTTACGGCTACTCTTCCCCACGACCTCCATTGTTGCGGCTGCTCTTCACCGAATTGCTCAAGGAAACTCTTGGAAGCTCAAGCATGGTGAAGATCTTCTAGCTCATGGTTAGTAATAAGAACACTCCTTTGGATTTGTAGATTGACATTGCTTTTGTGTTTGGAGATTGATTCTTAGTGTCGTGGTTTACTTCATCCATTTTAAAGAGCACATTTGGGTTGGATCTTGAGGAAGGCATCAAGGTTATGGTAAATCCACTTTTCAAAAGGTTAGTTAAAACCAATGCCACCTTTAATTTTAATTGGAGCTATATATTATTGTTCATGATTAAGAAGAGGGGTTGCATTTTATAATTTTGTTCTTTATTTTTATGTGGCATGTTGTAGAATAAATATTTTTGGCAATTGTAATTTATGTGGCAACCATTGTTTGCAGCTACATTATTGTTTTTAGAATTTTTTATGCAATTAATGTTGTTTATGATGGAGCCTCAATTTTTCTTATATTTTTTGAATCCATTTTTATACGGCACGTTGTAGAACAATTATTTTGTATGGGCTATCTATTTCAAATTTATAGCACGATCGATTTGAATTTTTATAGGGCAAACAATTTCAATTTTTTCGAAGAATACATTAAGGTTCTGTGCTTAAAATAATATGGTTGCGAAAGGCATATTAAAATTTTCCTATGTTTTCTCTGCCCTGTCCATTTTTCCTCTACAGGCATGGATTGAAGGTGGATGTACGATCTGTCATGTACGGACTGACTGTACTTGACGGGCATCGATGATTTCTTCAAGTTCGCTAGAGCCAATGCTGGGGACTCGCAGTCTGTATTCTGCCCATACAAAGATTGCAATAATACGAGAAAATGGGGCGACGTGGAGCATATACGATTGCACTTGATTACCAGGGGGTTCATGAGAGACTATATGATTTGGACTTTGCATGGGGAGGTTGATCAAAATGGTGGACAAGAAAACAATGATGATGTTCCCATGCCTAGCATATCTCTAAACGAGTTTCTGCCTACTGATGATTACACAGATCCTGTGCCTACCAATAACAGTGTGTTTAGGAATACGTTAGCTGACGACACAGAGGAAAACGATGGCATTTCTCAACTCCTGCATGATGTGCAGGGCGGATTCCTTAGTGCTACACAGTTGAAAAAACTGGAGATCATGAGAAAGGATGCAAAAACATCATTGTATCCGACCTGTCCAATAAACAAACGTTCAAATCAACGAATGGATTGAGTGATAAAGGCTTTGATAACTTGTTAGGTATAATACAGAAACTGCTCCCAAAGGGTAACGAGTTACCAGAAAATACTTATCTGGCCAAGCAAATGATTTGCCCAATGGGTCTCGAGATTAAGAAAATCCACGCTTGTTCCAACGATTGCATATTGTACCGTGGAGAAAAATACAAAGACTTGGATACGTGTTCCAAATGTAAAGCTCCCCGATACAAGCAAGGGCCGTCAAATGAGGGTAACAAGACCAGAGGAGGGCCCATAAAGGTCGTATGATATTTTCCTATAGCTCAGCGAGTGCATAGGATTTTTGCAAATGCAAAGTCAGCGAAGCTATTACGCTGGCACGGCGAAGAGCGGAAGAAAGATACAATGTTGAGGCAACCCGCTGATGGGTCGGACTGGAGGACTATCAACACTATGTTCTATAAGAACATCAGTGGAGAGGTAAGGCATCTTTGGTTAGGTTTGAGCACAGATGGGATGAATCCGTTTGACCAGGTTAGAAGCAATCATAGCACTTGGCCAGTGATGCTATGTATATACAGCCTTTCACCTTGGTTTTGTATGAAACGGTCATACATTCAGATGCCACTATTAATCCAAGGCCCAAAACAACCTGGCAATGATATCGATGTGCTTCTAGAACCAGTGATCGATGAACTACTACAGATGTGGGAGACAGGTGTGAAGGATGTTTGGGATGAGTACAAAAAAGAACATGTCACGATAAAGGCTATATTCATCGCTACAATCACCGACCTGCCAGGGCGAGGTTGCTTGTCTGGAGAGAAGTCAAAAGGATACACTAGGTGTGTCGAGTGCTTGGACGAGACGGATGCTATACATCTTTAGAAAACAAGAAGATGGTCTATATGGGACACCGTTGGTTCCTACGAAAGGATCACCCTTACCGCAGGAATAGAAAAGATTTCAATGGGACTATTGAGAAGCGTGGACCCCCAAAGTATCACGATGGCAAACAGATACTTAAACAAGTAAGCAAACTCACAGATGTAGTCCTTGGAAAGGGGGAAGGGGCAGTACCAGCGCCTGCTGATAGTATCTGGAAGAAAAAGTCAATCTTCTGGAAATTACCTTACTGGCCACTTTTGAGTGTACGTCATTATCTTGATCCAATGCACATAACTAAAAACGTGTGCGGTAACACTCTTAACACGTTGATGAACACCGGGAGGACAACGAAGGATTCTCTCGCGACACGCTTGGACATGCAACACCTGGTCCTCAGGAAGGAGTTGCACCCAATAACTCTTGAGGATGGCCACTTGAAACTTCAGGTGGCATCATGGACACTGAAAAAGGAAGAAAAGGACGTGCTTATTTCTTTCTTCAATTATTCTTTCTTCAATGATCTCAAAGTGCCGACTGGGTACTGTGCGAACCCGAAGAAGGCTAGTTAATATGAGAGAACTTAAGTTTAACTACGGTTGTATGAAGGCTCATGACTGTCATGTAATTATGACTTAGTTGCTCCCAGTTGCCCTGCGAGGTATCCTCCCTGATAAGGTACGCACCCCGGTCATAAAGTTGTGTTCGTTCTTCAACGTGATTTGTGAAAAGGTCATTGATGGGGCCAAGCTAGATCAGCTGAAGCAGGAGATAGCCGAAATTCTATGCAGGCTTGAGATGCATTTCCCACCGACTTACTTCGACATATCAGTGCATCTACTTGTTCATCTTGTTGACCAAATTAAAGCCCTTGGCCCAATGTACCTACACCAGATGTTTCCTTTCGAGAGGTTGATGAAAGTTTTTAGGCGGTATGTTAGGAATAGATTCTGACCAGAAGATAGCATGGTTGAAGGATGGAAAACGGAGGAGGCCATTGAGTTCTGCACATATTATCTGGACATCAATCGAGTCGGAGTTCCAGTATCTCATCACGAGGGAAGGCTTGGGGGCAAAGGAACAATAGGTGAGAAAGCTATCACAATCAACGAAGTCGTTTCTTTTAGACAGGCACACTTCGCCGTCCTCCAGCAGGCTGACGGTGTGATGGCATACATTGATGAACACAAACAGATACTGCAAATTAAGCACACCGGTAGGTCACAGGCTTGGCTTGAGAAAAAGCATAAGGAGGAGTTTGGTGACTGGTTTCGACGCCGCAAACTAGGAATGGTCACAGGCTGTCAGCTAGATCTCTTAGCTCCCGGACCTTCGACCACGGTGATGATGTATCAATGGTATGATATAAATGGTTTTATATTTTACACAAAAAAGCAAGATGGCAAGAGCACCAACCAAAATAGTGCTGTTCGTTTCGACGCCCACGATGAACACGGTACGGTGGAGGCAGCATATATGGTTTCATAGATGAGATATGGGAGCTAGACTATGGACGACAGTTGAAGGTCGCTCTTTTCCGTTGCCAGTGGGTACGGCTAGACGAAATCAACACCGACAATGATGGATTTACTACCGTTGATCTATCCAAGACCGCATACAGAGACGACCCGTTCGTTCTTGCAAATGATGTTTTGCAAATATTCTATGTAAGGGATAATAATACAAAGGGAAGACTACAAGTAGTCATGCAAGGCAAAAAGAAGATTGTCGGTGTTGACGGAGTGACGGACGAAGAAGAGTACAGAGGTTACCAAGAAATGGCCCCTTTTGCGGCGGACGTTACCCTACCTATCCTTGAAGAGGGTGAAGAACCTGCATACCTCCGGAGTGATCACGATGAGGCCATCATATTTCCTGCACCGTGAATAGTTAGAATATCAAACTATGTAATTCAAAAAGAAATGTTGTGTTAGTATTTTGCATGGAATTCGAGATCATATGGAGTTGTTCTTCCAATATTATTTAGGAAATATGTTATTCGATATTTTTAATGTTCATTTTTTGAGTAACGAATTTCAACAAATCATCGAAGCCAACAAACAAAAGCTTTAAAAGCACAATCTTACCCTTCCCCACCAAACACACACATAGTTCTTTTGGTTCAGTGTCTGCGCCGTGGTCTCGGTGGCTTGGGTTCGAAGTCGTGCTTGAACCAATTTTTTTTAGGCATTATCTTTTTTTATTTTCACATCACTACTGGTTCCAGACAAGAACCGGCAATGATACGAGATATCACTGTCGGTTCTCCCATTGAACCGGCAGTGATGTTGTTTTTTTTAATTGTAAAGTTTTGTTTAAAATTCATAGTAATTCATAGAAAACTCAAAAAATTATAAAAATTATGTCATTAAATTTGTATTTAATTTCCCTACAACCTTTGTTTAGTTGATGTTTTCATTTGAACAATTTAAATATCTCATTTATTTGAAAAAGTATGTAAATCGATTATTTTAAAACATTTTAGGCCTCCAAATGATCTCAAATGAAAAGGTTGTAAACAACAAAGTTATAGGACTCATCTGGCTCAACAACTTTTATTTTGTCTTTTTGTGCATTTGAATTTTTTTAGAGATGGTGCATTGTTCATATCTCTAAAAATTTTCAAATCTCACAATTCAAACCAAATTTAGGCCATCAGATGGTCTCAAATGAAAAACTTGTAAACAACAAAGTTGTATGACTCATGAATATCTACAATTTTTATTATGGTCATTTTTCCATTTGAGACTATTTTACTAAACATGTCTCACAAACTACCATGTTTCCATATAACTCATGTCACCATGTTTCCAATATTATTTAGGAAATATGTTATTCGATCTTTTTAATGTTCATTTTTTGAGTAACGAATTTCATAATTCAAACCAAATTTAGGCCATCAGATGGTCTCAAATGGAAAACTTGTAAACAACAAAGTTGTATGACTCATGAATATCTACAACTTTTATTATGGTCATTTTTCCATTTGAGACTATTTTACTAAACATGTCTCACAAACTAGTTCAACTTAATGAACAAGAAGATCTGATATTGTGAAGGTGGACAGTGGATGCAAGAGTTCTGAAGTAGTGGGTAGAAGGACAGATGCAACAAAACAGCGAACAACATTAGCACTCATGTGCTCGAGTTGAAACATTTGCAAAGAGCGCAGTTAGAGAATCTGCTCCAAGTGCATGCTAGGGTTAATCAAAGAAGAAATAGGACTTGTAACAAGAGCTACTGCGTTTTTCCTAGTACCCTAATGATCCTTTTAGTCCTTTTTGTGTGTGCGCGCACCCTTTCTTATATTTTTCCTTGTTCGGTGTAGGTTTTTGTCTAAAATTAAGATAAACCAGTGTCATACTCATGGTATGAGAATGAAGGAAATACTCCCTCCGTCCCTATTTAATTGTCGCCGTTGATGTGCGTGCCATAAGTTTGACTCAATTTGTAGAAAAAACGTGCAACATTTGTATCTCGAAATAAATTTGTAAAAAAAAAACTACATTCAAAGATCTTTCTAATGATACTAATCATGTACTATGAATATTAATATAATTTAATATATATTTAGTCAAAGTTGTTTCTCGGAAAGCGAAAGCGACAATTATTTAGGGACGGAGGGAGTACTAAATATGATATGGCCAATTCTTCTTTTACTATACTCCTACCTCTGTTATGTTATAGAAGATACTACATTATCCGATCCTATATATACTAGAAACAAATTATAATTAAGCAAGTGATTTAAAAAACCATGCCAGTATATAAATGCATGATGGATCGCGGTACTTTTGTATACTGGAGTATGTGGTAGGCAATGCAATGCAAGCGGCGGCGCGGGTCTGAATGGAATCTGATTGATTGATGCATGAATGCGCTGCATGCGTAGCAGTTGGAATCGAGGGAGTAGTGTAGCCTTGCCTTGGTTGCGCTGCTGGTGGTAGAGATGGAGCGGTCGATGAGCAGCAGCAGCAGCAGTAGTCGTGTCCAGAGGAGAGGATGATGGACAAATGGATGGAGGACGGTAAGCAGTGGAGTTTGGCGAGCCATAGAATGTCTGTCCAAATAAAGGAAGGCAGCTAAAGTGAGAGGCTCAGGCCGACACTGTTCACTAAAGAGGAAAACTAGGGGGGGGAGAGAGAGAGAGAGAGAGAGAGAGAGAGAGAGAGAGAGAGAGGGCAATGGGCAATGGCCATGGAAAGCAGTGCACGCTTCCGTTAGCTTCGTACTCCATGGATCGGAATCGCCTCGCCGGGCGAGTGGCCACCACACCATCAGTCCATCACCATCACCATGGGCTTGCTAGCCCGGCCTCGTGCATGCATGCATACGGCGTCTGCATCTGCATGCATGCACATGAATGCTGGCTGGTGGCAGTACTGGAGTTAGCTGCTGCTGCGTACTACGGAGTATGGCCGACCGGCCAACAGCTACCGTGTGTTTTGCATTGGGATCACCACCCTTACCTCACCTACTGGCTGACACGACGGTACTATTCTTACCGCCCAGCGCCGTACCAACATCGATCTTATGTACGTACTAGTTACATTACATCTGTCTAATCTCACTATACCTGGCCGGCCTCTCCTCAGCTAGACAGCCTGATCAGTTTCTGCTAGTGTTTGGTTACTAGGTACAGTATAACGTTGGATACATACTTAAATATAAACTAAAAAATAATTAATTATATAAATTACGAATATTTTGCATGACGAATTTTTTAAACTACATAGTGCATGCTTTGATAGTGTAGTGCTACAGTAAACATATGCTGATGACAGATTAATAATTAGCTTTAATAATTTTATCTTGTAAAGTAGTGTCCATCTATACAATTAGTTTTATAAATAGTCAATATTTAATACTACTACTAAAAGGTAATTAATATTTAATATGGCACGGACTAAAAATAGTCACTACAACTAAACACCCCGAAGCCAAGAGATGTACACTACACCACTGCCGTCGTCTATGCTATGGCTATGCGCTCTCTCTCTCTCTCTCTCTCTCTCCTCTGTGTGTGTGTGTGTGTGTGTGTGTGTGTGTCTCGTGAGTTGTGTGCACATTGCTTACATTTACTGGCCAGTACCGGCGCACGCAACAGTTTATGCCCCTGGCTGCTCTGACCGCCTGCACGTACTACGCTCTACTAACCCCGCCATACATGGAGGGCAGCAGGCTAGATAGTAAGATAGGCACAAGCACTGCATGGAATTCCCGGCCATGGCCTCATAGCCCTTCCCATTGGCCGGTTCATCACTTGAGAGCAGGGGTAAAAGTACCCTCTAAGCCTATGCTCATCCGCATAAAGTCTACGAGTCTCCCTGACCTTGGAACAGCTTGCAAGCGGTTTAGTCTAGTCCCAACCTACAAACTAGACGATTTTATTTGTGATCGATATCAACTAAGCAAAATGATGATGTGATATTATATATGTGGATTATAGCAGAGAGAGAAGATACATGATTAAATAAAAATATATTATGAAGCAACATACATTGAGAATTTGACTTAATGAGTATGGAAACCATCTCATGGTTTTTGTATTGGGACTGTAGCGCGTGTGGAATCTTTTGCAATAAGTGTCCAATCATGGTCTAAGTAGGCTCAAAAGATTCGTCTCGTGGGTTTGCATGAACTGTGCAAATATGCAAAAGATTCGTCTACATTTAATGTTTTATGCATGTGTCCAAACATTCGATGTGACGGGGATTTTGGAATTTGGAAGTACATCTAAACAGCGCCTAAACTACTAGCCAGTGGATGGACACAGTTTGTCAAGAAAACTATATTGAACGAGGCCTGCCACCATTCTAGTGTAGATGCATTAATGCCACCATAGGAATTTTTTACACTAGGGTTCCGTTTGCCACGGCTCTGCTTCACTAGTAAAATAGCTTTCTTGGCTTCAATCCCACAAGTATGGTTACCCATGGAGCCCAATTTGTTTGGTGAACCATTGGCTAAATATCCCTACATGTGAAGCTTCTTAGAACATACTCTCACAAATTGGACTCGATCCGCCCAATGTAGGGGCTTACGAGAGCGAGGTGAAGCTAGGAGAAGCATCTACTTTCATCTTCATCACATACGAATTACTTGTGAGAGCATGTTTTAAGGACATTCACGTTTGAAGTTATTCAAAAAAGAGCATCTTTATACCTTTCATAGATCCTGAAACAAATAAACTGACCATCTAGGTCCTCAATCTACTACTAGTTCTCACTTAGATTCTTCAACTAAAAAAGTGACCAGGTCCAAAATTAGTAGTGCCACTACCAGCTGCCTACTTGTCTGGGCCGGTTAAAGTTCAAAACAAAAGGCTTCCTCTGTACCATCTCTTTCCCCTTGGGTGTCCCCCTCTCTATCTCTCGTAGTCCACCAATCTTAGGTTGCTGAGCACGTGTCTCCGGAGTGTAGGGTGTAGCCACAAAACCGGTGGGTGGCATAGGTTAGCACGCAAGAGAGCAACCGCCAAGCAGCCTAGGACTAGTAGGAGAGGGGAGAGTGGGCATGAAGGAGAGGGGGGATGGAGTTTTCTCCGTAGGTTTTACCTAACCTCATCCACGTTGGTACAACCACGTAGGCATATATATAGATATGACCGGGTGGGATTTAGACCAGTATTCGGTGATGTCGTTATTAGTTTAAGGATCCAAATGGTTAGTTTTTCAAGTTAGACGAGTCAGGTGAGAATTCACTGTGGATTGAAGATATAAATGATCACTTTTTTTTTAGCTCGTGAACCTCCATGATGCATTTTAAAAATAGCCGTTTCGAGAAAGTGCCGGATCGTAGGAACCGTAACAAATGGGGCCTAGCTAGCTATTGCATTTGGCCAAGCTTTAGCGGTCTCTCTATGGGACACATTTCATGCACCGCACTGCACGTTACAGTGGTCGCGACCTAACCTATCCTATAGAGAAAGATGCGCGCGCCTAACTAGGCTCGTGTACACGCTATGCATGTACAGAGTGGCTATGACCTACTGTACGTCGACTGTGTGCACGGATGTGCATCGATCGATCGATCGACGATGGAGCATGCATGCAACAGCTAGCTAGCTAGCGTCATCATATCCGATTCAGATTCTGATTCCCATGCATGCATGCATGGCGATCGAGCTTCAATGACCGTGTGCATGCAGGCAGGCCGAGAAAGCGAGCTAGCCGCTAGCTGATGACTGTGATGAGGTTAGACGGAAGACGGAACACAAACACACATGATGTATTTGATTTGATCGCGTGGTGGGTGCATATATGGGCCGGTCAAAAGGTACGGTCGCCCTTTGGTCGTGACTATGATCATGTGTATATATATGAGTACGCACACACAGGCGGACACAGCTACGCACGTACGTGCCCAACTGCGCGCCCAGCATGCATGCATTTTATTAGATAGCGCTTCATGGATGGAGGTGCCATTATATTGTTCCCTTGACATTGTCACTTGCCACTGTAATCAGCATGTACTACGACGACGCCGCGCGCGCGCCGGATAGATGGAACCAAATCAAATCGGCCCGCCCGCCAGCAGCGTCTCGTCGCGTGCAGATGGCTGGGGCCGGCCGGCCGGCCCGTGCCCGGCATGCCGCCGGGGTCTCGCGCGCGAGCTGGTGGATCGGACACCCCCACCGCGCGCATCAGATGCCTGTAGCCGGCGCTGTGCGGCGGCGGACGGGAGCGCGCGCGGCCGGTCGATCGGTGCCCCCACCGGCGATACAGCGGGCCAAGCCGGCAGCGGGGATCCGGCCGGCGGCGATCGGCGCCAGTAGAGCAGCCCCCCAGTCGTCGGTCACATGCGGCGCCTGCCGCGGCCTGCTTGCAGTGTGCTTCCTCTGCGTACAGTTACCGTCCATATGCAATATAATGGCCCTGGTGCGCGGATGCTGTACGTTCGTATATATAGTCGACTAGTACGTCGTCGTATACTGTATGCGTGAGTTATTAATTATATCCATGGATGGATGGGGGAATGGTCGTAGATATATGACGCACGCATACTAACGTACAGGATAGCTAGATCGACGTACGTGGTGGTGGCGCCACCGGAATCTTGACGGTGACCTAGCTCGCCGGACCAACAGTACCTGCGATTAAAGCCGGCAGCTAAGCCTCCCTGCTGGCTTCTCGGGTTGTACAGCACCAATAAGACACCTCTGATCTACTTTAGTCTCGGTATTTTTTTTTACTGGTCCGGTCCTTTAACCGGGACTAAAAGTCCCCACGTGGATTGAAAAGGAGAGAGCTCAGGACTTTGTCACATGTGTGACGTGTAGTTGGGTTGATAAGAAATTCCATGCGTGAGGCGAGGGGTCTTAAATTCGAAGCTCATATATACACCGTAAAAGACGTCTCCCTCGGATTTTCCTCGTCGACTCAGTACCAGTAGTCACCAGCCACTACTACTTTAGTTACCACTTGCAGTACAATGTTAAGACCAGCCACTACTCCTTTAGTTACCACTTGCAGTACAATGTCAAGACCGGCTCTGTTGCAGTGCAGCGCCGGATGACTCACGAATAGAGAATAGACTTTTCATCCACATCTGGTTTGGGCTTTAGTCTTGGTATTTTTAGCATCCAAGACTAAAGAAAGAATTAGTCCCGATTCTAATTTTTGTGAGTTGTCAAAGGACCTTTAGTCCCTGTTGATAACCTCAATCCGGACTAAATGGTCAACATAAGTCCCAGTTCATGTTACCAATCCAGACTAAATTAAAGGTCCTAGACCCTTTAGTCCCGGTTGAACCCGAACTAAAGGTTGACCCTTTAGTCAGAGTTGGTCATCCACAGGTTAGTTCAAAAGGAAAACACATCCTATCTAAAGTTACATGTGCTCTTTAAGTGGGGTGGTAATTAAGTTACGCGTGAGGCTATACATGAGGTCTTGGATTCGAATCATCATGGGATCCATTGGTGTGGGATATCAATTAATAACTTAATTTCTCTACCAGTAACCGCAGGAAATGTATGATATAGAGGTGTGCCATGCCAACTATATATCTAATATCTCAACTCTAGCCGTGGAACCTTTTCATTATATTGAAAAAAAACAAGGCCACCGATCGATGTTGTATATATCTATCTATATCTATACGTGTCTGATATTAAAAGGAAATTTTTTTCTCTCCCCTACTCTCTTTGTTTGAATACACATTTTTAGTAATTTTGTCTTTGAACTTTCAAAATGACCGTTTCACACGTTAAAGTTTGCTTATGGGCAAAGTTCCATCACAGGACTATCGAAAGTACAAAATTTGTTTTGGCTACATCTAGCATTAGGCTCAACTAATAACTGACGAGCAAATAAAAAAGTGCTTTTATCATAAGCTAAAAATAATATTTAGTTATTAGAATTGAAAAAATATAATCCGATTGAACGGTATGATATTCAATCCGAATTATCCTTATCCAAGGATATATTTGGATCTAGCTATATTTATATTCATTTAAAATATGGATAATAGGTATTGAGAGTGTGCTATATATATCTTTTTTGAAGGAGACTGGAGGGGCCTTGGCCCGTGCAGAGGATTTATTAAAACGGACAAAAAGTTTGAAGTTACAACTGAATCTCAACCCAAGAAAAGGTTGGAAGTCTAGGAAATAAAAGAAGAAACAAAGGAGATGAAAGAAAGAAAATGATCAATTAAACACTTTGAATCCATTGTTGAAAGACCGAGGAGAGATTGGTTTTCACTCGCAGGGAGACCAGCTTTAGTTCTTTAAGGAAGAAATTTCTGCATTCTTGAATTCCCATCTGATTGTTGTTGAAGATGAGCTCATTTCTGGCTACCCAAATTGTCCAGCACATCAAGATGATGGCTACCATGAAGAATTGGCTGTTCAACTGTTGCTTGATTGCTGAGATGTTTTCAAAAGTCCCTACTGTCTGCAATATTTCTAAACTCAAGGTACCCCAGCATTGTTGAGCGAATGGGCATTTCCAGAATTGGTGTTCAGATGTTTCCTCCTCTCTTGTGATACATATTTCACAGTTATAAGTGGCCAAGTCCATGTGTTTTTTTTCTTAGTATATTTCTGGTACTAAGTCTGTCTTTCAATAGTAACCAGCAAAAAAAAACTTTGTGCGTTGGTTGGCAGTATGGTTTCCATGTCCATTTGAAGGTTGGATCAATGTCATGGTGTCCCATTATTTTCCTGTATACAGTTGAAGATTTGAATCTGGATGCCGAGTTGAAGTAATACCAGGTATCAAAGGTCTGCTCGTCCAGGGTTGTGCTGCTCATTATCTGCTGAATATGTAGAGCTTGTTGGAATGCTATTTTAGAAAATGGTAAAGAGAAAAGATCAGTTAACTCTACGTGGTTGAAGGCTTTGTGGACAGTGGACAGCTTATCCTTTGCGAAAGAATGGGCTTGTGGAAAGAGATCAGTTAAGGGGTACGGTGTGAGGACCATTGGTCCTTCCAGAAGAGACATGATTTTCCATTTTTATTTTATTTTTTTTTGAATCTGAGTCATCTCTTTGAATTGAAAATCAGGGACATTGGTATGTGTAACGATGACGGTCCATCGAATCTCAAATTGCAGGTGGTCCTAGAATTGACTAAGTGCGAGATCACTGTGTTGTACATAGGGATGAAATTGAGCCGAAAAGAAAAGTTTAAGGATTAAAATACAGTTAGATAGCTTGTAGATGAAACTTAGCCCAAAATACAAAGATTGAAGACTTAATTACTTAAACCATCATTTTGATAGTCGTTGCGTTCTATGATGAAACTGAGCACCAAAGTTTAACTTCAGGATTGAACCGATCATTTTGAAAGTTTAAGGACGAGCCTCGTCCAAAAGTTGAAGGACTAAGGTGACCATCACGCCCTACTTTTTTGTCCATCAGGCATCAGCCCATTCACCACGTATCACTCTCCTACATATATATGTATCTCATTCATATCGCCACGCCTTTCTAGTCCAAATTCAACACGGGAATAGTCTGTACCTGCAATGACCGAGAAAAAAGGCTGTACGTACCTGCAACATACGTACATTGTTACTAGTGTAAAGGAAAAGGGGAAGAACACACGTGGCCATATAGACAAAGGTAGCTCATGTTTGATGTGTGCTCGAGGCTGCTCTTGCGATATGGACACATGACACATGGTCCGGCGGCGCATATGCATGGGTCCATGTGCTATGAGCAGGCCAGGGCGTGTGATGTGGACTAGTCGCCTTCAGTTCCCGACTTCCCGGCCGTCGGCACTCGGCGCACGCAGCAAGCCTCCCGTGCACTCTCACTGCTGGCGCACGGCGCGTGCAGGCCTAGCTACTCCCACTCCGACGCGGCAACAGTATCATATCGGCGCCCCCAGCAGCAGCCTAACTAGTACTATAGCTGCTACCCTCGCCCTGTCGCGCGCCGCGCCTCTTCAGCAGCTTGGAGAAGAGAGTTTCCAACAGTGATGGCGCGCGCGCTACAGCAACGCTGCATGCCAGGTTGGGACCGGCCTACCTACGTGTCTACGTGCACCTTGTCGTCCGTCCTGTGCTTCGTCTCCTTCACATTGTCCTACACTACAACCTGCATGCTGGCCAATGGCGAGCATCAATCAGTCCATGCATGCGACGTTGCAGCAGCTAGCCAGCCTCTCCCGGCCCTCTCGAGCGTTTTGTGTCGTACGATCAGCAGACGAGTGAGGAAACGCATGCAAAAGGCGGAAGCCTTGCATAAAGGCCCCTCCGATCCGTGTGTGCGAATACGTTGCTACTGCATGCCAACAGGACAAATATGTGCTCGTTTGGATTTTTTTTAATTTTTTTTTTTGCCACGAAGGGTTTTTCTCTTCTTCTTTTTTCAATTTTGTTTGAAGGGTAAGAAAAACAAGGGGCAGTGGCTGGAACTCGGTTGCAGTAGACAGTAGCACGTACTACAATGATAGCTGCGGCCGTATCGAGCTGGGCCAGCTTTAATCAGGGCTCCGCAATATGCCCAGGCCCAGGCGGAAGCAGAGCCAGTCAGCCAGCCAGTGACCAGAGAGACAAGCAGCAGAGACGCGGCACGTGAGGAGCCCAACTAACCGTCCAATCACTCCGGATCTGACGGCTGCCAGGAACCAAAGCGTATGCAGGCTGAGGGAGAACCAAAGCATATGCAAGGCTGAGCGAGGGCGTCCCCCCCCCCCCCCTCCCCCACCCCCCCTCACCGCATGGATCACGAAAGTTTCATTCACATGACGCCTGCCAGTGCCAAACGATTAGCAGCATAGCACAGGGAAGAACAGAAGCACAGGCAATAACGCTGCCGCCGGCCTTAACAGTCTTGTCCTAGTGTCCTTGTCAGTCTCCGGACAAAGTAACAAACCACCCATGCGTTATTGGTTCTTGCTCCTCCTGTGCCTTCCATGAGCAATGCTGCAGCGACCTCTGCACCGCGTCAGAGAGCGCAGCGCAGCTCAATACAGCTTGTTCTTTTGACCAATCAGCGCTTATTTTTACCTACGAAACAGTATTTTTCTTTCACAACAAATCAGCACGAGCCGAAATCAGCGCTTATTTTTCAGCCCAAAAGAACAGGTTAAATATGCTTTGTTGCAGCACAGCACCATCTTTGAATTAGTTGATACAGAGAAGGGTACAATGCAAGCAAAGCAACACCATGTGGCAACATCTCTCTCAGGTCTCAGGGGAGTTGCCAGTACGGAGTTCATCTGCAGCATCACCCAGGTAAAAACCCACAATGTTTCAGAACAATATCATCGAGAAACGGTCCATAGCCATAGGTCAACTCTGTGGAGAAGGCGAATAACACCTAGAACGGATGTAGTGCATTGATTTACAGTACAAAAACAGCATCTCAGGCTCTCAGCTACCTTACTCCACTCAGCACAGAATTCAGCTAAATGGCTAGCAAACTAGGCGTACAAAATTAACCAGCAAAAGATCAGCACAGACAGGAACAAAGTTAGCCTTGCTCATTGCAATTTTCTACTGGACTCAAAGGTGGCAGATCAGGCCAGGACAGGTTAAGAACATCACCCGCTTATTATCATCAAGCTATGCTGCTGCCCAACACTTCAACCAACTCGTTTTTCTTCATCTTTGAGTAGCCTTTGATTCCTCGAGACTTTGCAAGCTCTCTCAGCTCTGCCACCTTCAGTGAGCTTAGATCTGAACTTCCCATGGAGTTATTCTCGTGCAATTCATCTGTATCCGTAACATCAGCGATCTCCAAAGAAGGTTCTGGATGCTCATCGTCTCGTTCATCAGCATCAGATTCTTCGTCGTCATCTAAAATGTCATCGAGGTCATCCAAAGAAATATTTTCTGGTTCAATTACAGAATCGGGTTCATATGGAGACATGGAGTCAGGGTCGTCTGTAGCAGTCCTCTCATCAAGAGCTGTCTTAGCTTTCTGTACAGCAACGGCGACATTATCGCCAATAGACTTGCGATTGGCATCTGTGTCCACATCTGCATTGATAACGGGCTGGAACTTCACTCCAGGAACAGGAGATCTTCGCCTGAAATTTGAAGCTGGCCTTTTTAAGGGTGCCAGAGGTGGCTTCTTCTGCCCTTCCTGGGTGTCACCTTTTGTGCCAACGATGGTTGAACCTTGTCTATTTTCAGAATCGTTACTTCTCCTCATTACATCAAAATTCTGCTCTTTGTCGTCACTGCTCTTCCTTCTCTGGTCCACGGAGTGTTTCCTAAGCAACTTAAGAAGTGAATCAACACTGCCCCTTTCACCCTGCACTTTTGCAGGTTCAGGCTTCTTGTCTTCCCTGCTTTTTCCCCTAGCTCGCAGCTGTGCTTGGACCCTTTTAAAGAGCTCCACAATCTCCTTCTCTCTTTCCCCAGGAGCTGAAGTGGTTTGAGGACGGGAGTTGCTTCCCAAAGAGATTGGTGGTCCGCTCTTGGAGAACATATCGTTATCAAATTCATCAATGTTCTCAGAGTCATCTTTATCTTGGTACGACTTGCCTTTCCCTCTGGAGGACCCCCCTTTTTGTTGTCGAGATATATCCAAATTCCTTGGCCTATGGTGGTTGGGGCTCGCACTGCATACCAATGATACCTTCATTGGCCCCAACACAGGTGATGTGCCCATGAAACAAGCTCCTGGAGGGACTCTGCATTCTCCATGATGCACATGTAAGGTTGCTCTGCCTGAGATCCCTGTGCAGCAAAAGCACTGTACATTAGTTATTGCTTTAGAAGGAACTAGGAATTAGGAAGGAATAGGAAGCTTAGAATGGAACTATATGCATTAATTGTGATCATACACGATCCGGTCGATAACAAAATAAACTGAGATTGCAAGGCTAACGAGAACGATTTTGATATAAATGTGGAAATATCATATCAAAGTCAGCATGCACAGAAACCACCTGGATGACATATAAAAGTAACTTACAGAATTTTTTTAAATGAAAAACGGAAGATATCAAAAGGAAACAGAAATGAACAAGGAGTGTTCATACAAAAAACAAAGTGTTAAACAAGCCCACATTCACCTTTTAGTGTAGAACGGAAGTCAAAAGTCATAGCTTAAGCATGGAAACATGATAAGACGCTTAAAGAGTACGTATGCGCCATTTATGTGGCCTATCTGTACATCTGCAAGGTACGTACAGTGCTACATCACAAGTGGAGGTGCACGGCATACAGTAAGAGTAGATCTGTGCATTTTTATGAATCAGCTAACAAACTGTCCTAATTAAAGCAAAACAGCGCAAAAAAGTGTGAGGTGTTACACTGTGTATGGAAAAGATGAAACACTGCACTGGGCGACGATACCAAGAAATAGCAGCCAACAGTAAGTCTAATATAAGGTA
This sequence comes from Eremochloa ophiuroides, assembly GCA_038502445.1. Lineage (NCBI taxonomy): Eukaryota > Viridiplantae > Streptophyta > Magnoliopsida > Poales > Poaceae > Eremochloa > Eremochloa ophiuroides. Next base: position 79,735,151 of record JAHLJS010000005.1, on the reverse strand, counting down.
AATCTGGGAATTAAATGCAATCCATTTTGAACATGCGGCTATAACAAAGACCAGTAATTTAGTCAGCATGTGCATCCAGGCAGCTAAGAAACTGCAAGGCATCTAAATAGAAAAGAACATCACTCGCAAAATAGATAGGCTTTAATTGTAAAACTGTGGATGAAGCAAGAAACACACACATCAAATGCAATCCCCGGTCATGGCGTTTATAAATCCCTGATCAACTCGATGGCCAAACCCTTGGCGATCAGAATCGTAGATTGCTAAGACTCTCCACAGTGTGATGGATGCTTAGAACAGAAATTCTTGCGCCACATCACCAATGCTAGGAACACTTTACAAGCACACAACGTCAGCATCGATGCTCATGCAAATGTGGGCTGGTTTGTAAGAATATCATCGTCTCTATCTGCTCCAGTGTCTGGCTGTGAAATTATTTTTCTATTCAGCAAGCATCGAGGCATCTACATGCTACGGGGCTTGGTTTTTTCAACTTGGCGTCGCGCTCTACAGTGGCATGACCTGATGCCTGAGCCTTCTGTCTCCTAATTCAGCATCGGTGAAACCCAACGCTGTGGGCAGTCTAATAGCGTCTTTTACTTCTGCTGTTGCGTTACTTACTGAACTTTTTAATTTCGTTCATGCTCAATGAAATTTGATTCCGATCGGTGTGGACAAAATACATAAATCCTTGATCAAGTTAATTAATTAGCCCTTGGCCCCTTGCACTTAAACAAAGACAGCAAGCTGGAATAGATGGTGAATTCAACACTGCTGAGATTTGCAATCAATTTGATAAGATTCCAAAGACCTATTATACTTGAGGAACCAAGTCTCTACCCAGTTTCTTATTAGATGAGGATGGCAGCGTTACACTGGACTACAGCAGAGATATTTCTATAGTCTGTCGTCCACGGCACACACCATGAGGAGCAAAAGTAATTTGCCCCATCTGCTACGCAAGCATTTCACAGCGAAGGCTGTAATTCCCCAGAGCAATCTGGTGCGATCCACTGGCTCCAACAGTTCCATTCTCTACATAACTCCCGATTAGGTTTCCTCTGATGATTCACCATTCTCACACGGTACCATCTGGGGAACCCGCGCCACGTAGCAAACAGCCTCGACCGTTAGGCAGGCTGCTCTGGCCCCCATATCGCGCTCATTGCTTCCCTTCGCCACAGACAGCGGCGCGCCCACGGCACAGGGCGGCAGGGCAAACGTCGTCTAGTAACAGGCGATAGGGCAGAGCCGCGGAGCGAAACCCTAGGCGGTTAGACATGGACAGCGCCACACAGTAGGCACGGGGGACGAGGGGCGGAGGGGAGTGGTGGGGTGGTCGCATACCGCGGTGCTGGAGGAGGGCGGGGGCCGCGGGAAGCATTCCTCCGTGGAGAGGCGCGGCCTCCCGGAGCGTCCCGACCGGCGACGGCGACGGCGGCGGCGGTGAAGCGGCGCCCGGGCTCGGGGGGCGGGGCGGCTATTGGTGGCGACAGGTGATAAAGCGAAAGCGAGAGAAGCGGTTGTGGAGTTGGGGGGGTCTCGGCCTTCACTGCACACAGTCCACACGGCCGACGCCGAGGTCCAGCTCGGGGACGTGGGCCGGCTCGTGTCACTCGCTCGGGGAGACACGCTGCGTGCGCGCCCGGCGACGAGAGTCATCCGCCCGCCGCATCGAATTGAGATGCTGGGCCGTAGAGGAGATGGGCTAGTTTTGGACGGAGGCAGACGTGACGAGGGCAGAAGCAGAGAAGCCCAGTTTGGGCCTCTGTTTCTGTAGTTCATCCGTCTGCCTCGCTGTCGGCCCAACAAAGTCTTTTAACCCTTTTGTTTCGAGAAAACAAATTTCACTCATTTACATGCTGCTTCAAGTATTGTTTATTTATACTACATGGCTATGTTACGATTTACACGATCTGTCTGCTTGCATGCTTTGTTAATAGAACCTCTATTATTGTGCACGCAATATGGCTTCAAACAAAATCCGGTAAATATATGCCGACAGGGAGAGGCAAATTTGTTACATCAAGTTGAGCTGCCATGCGCACACAAGTGGAGGCAGATGCGCCGCACATACCCATTCTGAGAGGCTTGACCCCGAAACTGCCGCGTTCCTCCATACCGGTCAACGACTCAACGTCAGACCAAACCCCAGCCGCCTCGCCAAAAGAAGCTGACGAGGAAGCTGCTTGCAATTGGATCGGTGCTTCTACTTCACACAAGCAATCATCTCACACAAGGACGGACGGTACTACTACTAGTACTACATATGCAAGCCCGCCTGTCTGCCTAATCAGAGGGAGAAACAAGAGAGAGCTGCTAGCATTTGTCAGAAATGGCAAACACTCTATTACGCTTCTTTTTTCAGGCCATTGCATTGACCGTGTTACTGGCGCGTCTAGCATCGGCGTCAGCTGAGCCTGAGCGGCAGCCATCGCCGGCGTCACTGCCACTGCCACTGCGGGTCGCGCGGCCGGGCTGCCGCGACAGGTGCGGCAACATTACCATCCCCTACCCATTCGGCATCGGCGCCGGGTGCTACCGCGACGACGGCAGCGGAGCCTTCCAGCTCTTCTGCGACGACGCCCGCTCCCCGCCCCGCCTCACCTACGGCTCCGGCAGCTACCAGTACGAGCTTGCCGGCCTGTCCCTCGACGACGGCGAGGCCCGCATCTACCTCACCGCGACACGCCAGTGCTACAACGTCACTGGGGATTTCGTCGACGGGAACGAAGTCTCGTACGTGTTCCTCGACAGCATCTACTTGGTCTCCCAGGCCAAGACGCGCCTCGTAGCCATCGGCTGCCCCAACCTCGGCTACCTGGTCGACGCCGCGACGGAGTACTACGTCACCGGCTGCACGTCCGTGTGCCGGCCAGCGCAGTACGCCATCGCGGGGCAGCAGGGGTCGTGCACCGGCGTCGGCTGCTGCCGGAGCGACCTGCCACCAAGCATCGGATCCTACCAACTGACGACGCGCAACCTACGGCAGGGGCAGCCAGTAGACGCCGTGCCTGTACGTGTTCCTCGTCGACGCCAAGTGGTTCAGTTACAAGCGAGCGCGTCTTCTTCAACCGGACCGACGACTTCGCCGTGCCCGTCGTGCTCGACTGGGCCATCCGGAACGTCGACAACTGCAGCGCCGCCCAGCGGAACATGACGGACTACGGCCTGCCGGAACAGCGAGTGCGTTCCCTCCACTAACGGCGCCGGCTACCGGTGCAACTGCTCCGAGGGATACGAGGGGAACCCCTACCTCGACGGCGGATGCAGAGGTAGACATCCCTCCCTCCCTCCCTCCCTCTCTCTCTCTCTCTCTCTCTCTCTCTCTCTCTCTCTCTCTCTCTCTCTCTCTTATATGTCCCATTGCTGCCTGCCTCTGCCTGTTTGTCTCTTACCAATGATGATGAAACCAAATTGCAATTGCAAACGGATCAGACATCGATGAGTGCAGTCACAAAGACAAGTATCCATGTTACGGAGACTGCACAAATCTGCCGGGAAGCTGGACTTGCAAATGCCGTCCGGGAACCGATGGGGATGCCTCCAAGCACAACGGTTGCCGGCCCAAGGACGGCAAGGACAAGTTCACACTAGCTCTCAAAGTGGTTACAGGTACACAACACACATCATCCTGTTCCTGTCATGTGAGCCGACACTAAATTTATTAAGTATGCTTGGATATTTGCCAGTTTCTTATCCGGACACTGATGAGTTTGCGATGATGTTCAGGGGTCGGCGTTGGGCTGCTCTTGTTAGTGTTGTCTTTGTGTCTCAACACCGCGAACCAGAATAGGAAGCTCATCAGAACGAAGCAGAGGTTCTTCGAGCAGAACGGGGGCGTTATCCTGCAGCAGCAGATCCGCTCCTACACCAGCGCCGGCGCCGGAACGGGTGGGTTCAAGATATTCTCCGAGGAGGAGCTGGAGAAGGCGACCAACAGCTTCGCCGCAGACCGTGTCCTCGGCCGTGGCGGCCACGGCATCGTCTACAAGGGTGTCCTCGAGGACAAAACGGTGGTGGCCATCAAGAGGTCCAAGATGATGGAGGAGGCCCAGACCAAGGAGTTCGCGAGGGAGATGCTTATCCTCTCCCAGATCAACCACAGGAACGTCGTCAAGCTCCTCGGCTGTTGCCTCGAAGTAGAAGTGCCCATGCTGGTCTACGAGTTCGTCTCCAACGGCACTCTCTACCATTACATCCACGACAAGGAGGACCCCAAGGTTGACATAACCTTGGACGCCCTGTCTCCGGATCGCGGCGGAGTCCGCGGAGGCGCTTGGGTACATGCACTCGTCTGCCTCGCCGCCGATCCTCCATGGAGACGTCAAGACTGGCCAACATTCTTCTCGATGATAAGCTCACCGCAAAAGTTTCGGATTTTGGGGCGTCAAAATTGGCACCCGCTGATGAGGCCGAGGATTGCAACATTGGTGCAGGGGACTTGTGGGTACCTTGACCCTGAGTACCTTATGACATGCCAGCTTACCGATAAGAGTGATGTGTATAGCTTCGGTGTCGTCCTGCTGGAGCTTTTAACCAGGAAGAAGGCGCTCTACTTCGACGGGCCAGAGGAAGACAGGAGCCTAGTGTCATGCTTCATGACGGCAATGTAGGCTGGCCGGCATGAAGAGCTTCTCGACAGCCAAGTGAGGAACGAGATGAGAGCCTGAGGTGCTTGAAGAAATTGCTCACCTCGTGATGCGATGCCTGAGCATGAGTGGAGACGAACGGCCAACGATGAAAGAGGCTGCTGAGAGGCTACAGGGGCTGAGGAGATACCAGCAGCACCCATGGGATCAGGCTGATTGCAATCTGGAAGAGAGGCAGACCTTACTTCCCATGGAACAACCGGATCTTCCTTCAATGTTCAGACAGCAAGATGCCCTAGATCTTGAAGAGGACAGCACACACACTTACAGCTTATAATATTATTTCTGCAATAATTTTAGCAAATTGATTACAAAGTATGAATACTTTTGGATGTAACAGTAGACGAGTGCACACTTGATGAAAAGCCAAGAACTAGGAACTAAATATTGTTCACCCTTGAAAAAAAATCACAAAGGGACATCTAAAGCTTTGCCGTATTTATATTAGAAGGGACAGCAAATATTGTTCACCCTTTCTAAAATGGATCGCTAGTTGCTCTGTTCATAAAACTGGGAAGTCGGGGACCATGTCCTGTTTATGCCAGTTGCAAGATAGACAAGTGATGTGCTCACATATTTAAAAATGGAGGGAGCACTGTTTGTTTGTTCAGAATTATGTGTATGTGCCAAGTCATTGACACTGTTCATGTTTGTTCCTCAAGAAAATGCACAATGACTACCACAGGTATACTGGAAAATATAGTGAAATCCACTGCAGCTCTACATACCATTTGTTTATTCACTGACCTTTAGCTTGATTAAATGTTCATCTAAGAAATTAAATGTTAATCTAATTATATGCACACAAAAAAAATGGTACCCTTAATTTGGGAGCTGTTGCCTCATGTGCTTCTCTAGCAGATGCCCAGTTCACAGCTTCCTTATAGAGGAATAAGCCTCCCAATGAAGGTTATAAGCACTTCGCGTCCCATGACGCACCCCTAGCCATCCCATCCTTAATCTGCCGATCCCAATGCGAAGGGTCATTGTTCTGCACATTGGGAAGTAAATTATGTTAAATTCAAGAAGCAAGTAACTTCAGAAAATGAGATAGCTTCGAGCAATCAGCTTCCTGGGCCTTTTGGTTGTAACCTTGGACCTATGCTGATGTTCAGAACATTATTTGATCTATTAAGAGATAATTGATTGTGCACAATGAACAGACTGTGACAAGATAGCTACTCTCCCTTGAGATTGCAAAGTTTTTTTTTGAACGATTTTTTTTTTTTTTGAACGAGAGATTGCAAACTTACAAATTCATCAAGTGCTTGAGAAAGAGACAAATCTCCATAGGTTGAGATGATGTACTGAGACATTGCTGTATTGTGGCAATCATGCCCCTCCAACTCCCTGGTTACAAGTACATACAAATGGAAAGAATAAGCTCTAACATATATATACCTAACATAACCGTCAATCAACTGATGTAAGTGCTACTTTGGTCCATACTCAAGCTTCTGTACACAGTCATGCAGTCTCGACTCACTTTGGACACAAAAAAACATTTCATCTAAATCATATTAAACTGAAGGATTGCCCATGTAAGTGTTTTTTTTTTTGTTTTTTACCTTAATTCATCGCTGGGAAAGTTTATCTGTACTGGCACAGATCCATACTTTATTGCCTTCATCTGCACAAAAGGAGACTTAATTTTACTAAGAGATGCAGCAATGGGCTGGCAAATAATCACAACAGGCTTTGTGTTTTGTGTGTCCTGAAATATATGGCTCTGTTAGGCTGGCTGGATTGTACGGCTGACTGGCTATTGTTGTGAGAGAAAAACACTGCTGAATGGCTGGTTGATGTTGGCTGGTAAGTTCAAGCGAAGATTTGTGGTGTTCACCAAATTGACAGAACCTATGCAAGCAAATGCAGCAGCAAGATCCATTTGAAACACTGTTTTTTAAAAACAGATCCATTTGAAACACTTATATACACAGAGAGCATGCTAAATAAAGTCGCTGCATTTTCTTCAAAAAAAAAGTCACTGCATGCAAACGAAACTTGTTGGTCCTTTATTTCAGAGGACAAGGATATGTGCACTAAAAATATTGGTTTGTTTTTTGTAAAAGAAAACTGCACATACATGCTATTTTCTGTCAAAGTCCATGAGAAAAATGTGTATATAGTATATCCCTGCTCTATCTGAGGGGGCCTAGTAGTTCCATCTTACTAGCATGTGGAAATGAACTTGCACCAGTTCAATGACAAGGGCTAAGTTCAGTATTTCATCCTCCAATTCACACTTATAAATCAGTCATGCTCCAAAAACTAGTATTCCTCCTTCCATCAAATCCAGCGGCACTTACTTTGTAAGTTATCCGCACCCCTATACATTTGGGTTTCAGTTTACAGAGCAGAAATTTAAAAATGCTGGATTCACAGATAGCTATTAGTTAGGAAGTGAGCCTAGCTCAACTGTTGGAGTGGGAGGTGTGGTCATGCATCTCATCCGTGGGCTCGAATCCACTTCTACTCAAATTTGGGTGCTTATTTTCTTCCTAATGAAAAACACCTAACTCCAAGGTTGGTCCCATTTTTTACATGCAGCTATTAGTATAATAATAGTATTGAAACAATTCAGGGAAAAAAGGGACTGATTTCACATACCGCTATTTGCACCGATGGATCTTGAAAAGAAGAGCAAATAATGATATCAGAGCCTGCATATATTAAATGTGCTAGGGCTTCATCGTATGCCTCAACGAATGCTATTTTGTCAGCCTATTTGATAAACCGAACAAATGATAAAGAAACTGAAATTCCATTAAACACATGATGTGCCATGATTGTAGAAATCCTAAACAAGTTAGATACAGAATAGCGATACCTTTATCTCTCCCTTTAATGCTCGCAAAGCTGAGTTCATGACAGACCCTAACTTTTCCATGATGATGACCTGTATAGTATAAACTCTTGAAACTGAGCTAGTAGAGAAATAAACTGTTTAAGTCCCAAGGAAGGAATCTAACAAAGTAGTATACCACATACCTGAGTATTCCTGCGCAGAGCAACATGAACTGCTTCTTTGAGACTATGGATATCTGAATTATCATCACAGATACATCCTACCTGACAAATGGCACTTACCTGATGTTACACTCAATGTAGTCACTAGACAAATAGAAGTATGTATGCACAGAACAACAGGGTACATACTATAATGGATGAATCACTGATTGAACCGAAGTCTTCGCCTAAGTGCTTGTCTGCAAATGGACTTCCCCTCAATATCATTTGCAGAATACCTTCGAGGAAGGTAAATGTCTTCGGATGGATCCCAAAGTTCACCATCCAATCCATAAGAAGCAACCGATATCTTATCCCTAGAAAGGATTTAAAGCATCTCAGAAAATCTCAGCAAAATCAAGTGCCACTTGCGACAAGCAATTTCTTAGGCCCTATGGAGAAAAATTATGGAAAGATAAACAAAGAATAAGCCATGTTCACTTATGTGTGGTTAATGTTGATTGCAGTCCATGTCTTGAGCCATGAATAAGAGTATCTTTTGAATGCATTGAGGACATCAAAACGACTTTATTTGAATAAACAATGCCCCCCTGCATATACATAAGTTTATTGAAAGATATGTTACACATACGTAAGTTAATACAAAGAGATGGTACATAAGTTAAAAAAAAAAAGATGTAATGGATACATCAAAGGCATTTGAAACAATTAACTTCCATCTGGCACTTTAAACTTGTATTCAACGAAAATCTAAACATGTTTGACCTCGGTGCTAAATATTTGTGTTGGCAAAGATAACAACAATTCAGGTACACATCTTCAATATCTAACATTTATTAAAGCGTATAAAATCTCCAAGGTTAAGATGATTTACCTTAAGAATATTAACAAGATGTGTCTTATTTGTATCTTGCAGACGATCAGGGCGATGAAGCTTATGAGGATCAAGCCCACACATCTCCAATTTATTTGGATCCTCCAGGCACTAGAAGCAATTGCATGAAATGTTCAATATTTTAGACCCAAAAAAAAAAAACTAGAAACCACTAGTAGTCTAGTAGATGCAGGTACATATACTACTGAGCCCTAGAAATGGTTTTAAATATATATGCAAAATATATTGCAATGATTAGAAACAGTGATGGGTGAACGAATCTTAAAAGTATGCATCATCTTGAGGCATATTGATGGTAGTCGCAGACTTGCAGTGCATGTAACAACTAACAACTAGAAAATATCATACTGAATATTTACTTCTGAACTCAAGTCTTGGCATGTCAGTAATATCCGCGTGTTCCCAAGTCCCTGAATGTATAAAAAAATTACAAGTCAAAACTTCACTTCACATCAGGACTTCAATAACGAAATACTAAAGTACAAAAGTAAGACTCAATTGTGATTTCAGCATATATATATTTGTAATATTTTATTATTTTATACAATTGTAAACTCACAATTTGGAATCTAAGTGGGAATGCAAAAGTCAGGGCTATCCTAACACCCAAGTTACTTTATCATTTAGGTCAGTGAACCAGCCTCCTCTGCACACTTATGAACATTACTTTTGAATAAGTACTAAAATAAATGTACTTGTGGAAAGGGGATGACTGGGGCCAAGCAGAAGTGGCCAAACAAGGTTAAGTTGGCTAAAATAGATTCAAGTTTGCTCATAATAGGCTGGAGGTCTTTTATCTGTTTTAGAAAGAGGACTCATCCCATTTGTGAACATGCTTAACAAATCAGCAGAAAATTCAGAACTTGCAGGAGGAAAAACAAAAGATCTAAAAAATGTAACAGAAAAACCAGTAATCATGTCTGGAATAGATTTAAAAAGTTCTGTTTAAAAAAATTATGACAGGCGCATCAGGTGCAAAATGGTAAAATGCAAGACATGCGCCAGATTAAACTCCCAGTGAAAATGAAATTAATCATGTGACAGTTCATGTGGGAAAAAATACATTCAGTTGTCATTAATAAATATACTTCAGTAAAACTGACCTGGTGAGCAAAAATATCCCAGAAAAGCGGTGCCACTATAGCTGTTTCCCAGTTATGTATGTGTATAATGTCTGGCCGCTTTCCAGATTTTACAATATAATCCAGGGATGCACGGGAAAAATAGGAAAACCTAAAAAAGATCTAGTAAGAACAAATAAAAAAGATGCAGCGCTTCCAATAAAAAGTAACATATAATATTCTAAAATGCTACCATTATTAACAGTTACTATAAAATATAGTCAGTTTCAACATCAGGTTCTTCTGCATGTTATATTCATAAAGGCCTGTCATGTCACTTGCCAAATCTAATACTCCTACATACCGCTCAAAGTCATCAGGGTAGCCATGTAACATTTCACGACTGAAATAGGAGAGCTGAGATGGTTCTATTAGTACAAGACCAACACCGCTTGACAGTACTGCATAAAAGAAGCAAAATTAGGAGTAAAATGCCTGTAGAACTACACAAATACAGAAGTATCAGCTAAAATAAGAGAAGAGCAAGATAATAGGGCCTGTTACGTCTCTTTGCACACTAGGAGTATCTTTACCCAGTCCATATTTTGTTTTTATGCCAAAGACCACCAAAATAAGATTCATACTCTGCCTCAGCTCTCCTTAGACCATGAATTCCATCCAAGTTTATGCTGGTGTACCTATTTTGTGCCATACAAATGTGATGAGCATGATGACTTTGCATGCAACAAGCAAGATGTAAATGTGGCACAAGCCAAAACAATCATATTACTAAGGATAACAACGAATTTCAAATGTAACACATGTAACATGTGAGCAAGAACAAGAAGAGAATAAAACTGAGGACTTTATACCAATATAACAATACTGCAAAACATAACTTATTTCAAAACAGTTTGCTAGTTAAAGCAAATCATTTGCAAATCATTTGGGATGTGCTGTCTTGATGGAATAAACAACACGGTTAAGAACTATAGATTGTCATCAAACTAAAAGTTGACAATCAAATTCAAACCTTCAGAAGAATGTCCAGTTTAGAACATCCATCTAGAATGAGCAAAAAAGTGTCTCGTCTGGAACTCTGGATATTGATATTTAAATTTCAGGAGTTTACTCTTACATAGTAATATCCAAAAGGAAGCTTAGAAGCGTGCTTATATACTTATATTGTTGAAATTTTTTTACATTAAATCAACTAAAAAGAAACTTCCCCATTCATATGACTAATCGTACCACTACAAAATAAAAGCTTAAGGTGTCCAGACACTCTATCAAGCATTATATACCCAAGATTTGGTTAGTGAAGAGAGGTTGCATACTTGGGTAGTATCACATCCACCAAGTTACCCTTTTTTTGGATCTCATGAGATAAACTGGCAACATAGGTGGACAGTGATCCACGTGATGCTATTGGGTACATTTCACTGCAGATGTGCACAATATGAAGAGGTTTCCTGCATTGAACATAGGCCCAAATATAGCATCAATAAATATAACAAGGAAAGACTCAAATTAAATATGTCGCTTGAATATATAAGTAATTGCAGTTACAAACATCAGTGGGAAGCATATACAAGTTGCCATGTTGGTGAGCATCTTCAAGCTCACTCACGTGGATATAGGAGGAGCCCAACATAGGCACGAATAGTGTTACCAGGACACAGGTGTGGGAACAACCGACACAGTTGCAGGTGTTTGGCTCGGCAGCATCAGAAAATTAGGATTCAGGAATTCTTCTAATATATTTAAAAAATATAATAGCATTTTAGTTCTTCAAATATTAAGTACAATATAAGGTTAACCCCTCTCTTAATGAAATAACATGAAGCTCTCCTGCGTTGTTTGAGAAAAAAAAAATTGAAGATTAATCCCATTTCCTATAAAACAAACTAAAAGGACACCAAAGAATCTATTCTATGCTTTACCAAAGGAAAAGGCCAGGATTACAACAAAAGCTCCAGATTAGCTACACTTTGTGCATAGAACAACCATCAAAACCAGCATTTAAAATGATTCTATCTCTATGGCTACACGCCTATCCTTGTCTTCTGCCATTTTTTCCCCCTCTCATGGATAGCACACATGAGTTTTGTCTCCCCCCTCTGCAGCAAGATTCTTTCTCGATGTATCAGATACGAGCCAGGCCATGTAAGATGCCAATGGACAATTCGATGTGTCAAGTTGTCATCGTAGCAAAAGTAAATTGAATATGGCTACCCAGTAACACTGCAGAAAACTCGAGCAAAAGGCTGGTAAAACTAGAGGAAAGTAAGGTGGGCAGTAGCATACTCTATTGGTTTACGCAGAAAGAGTCGCAGTTCGGACAGCAATTCAGTATTTGGCTTATGATGAATATCAGAAAAGACGCTCTTGTATTATGCTTCTATCAGTGACAACTTTCTCTCCTTAAATCAGATGCTTCCACCATGCTGATCATTCCAGAAATGACCATCGTATCTATCCGCAGGAGCAACTCGCTGAAACTTGACGATTTTGATGCTTCTAGGGGAATACCTGAAAGGAAGTCCCATGAGAAAATGGGAATATGTAAAAGCATAGTGAAAGGTATTTGATGCGTGCAGTTTACCTCTATAGTTAAGAATGAGAAATGGAAAGCAAAACAATCATATCAACAATCAGAATAAGATTGCTGAAGATTAAGAAACTTCACATTATCATCCAAATGGTTCCTAAGCTGAAAATGTTGGTAACCGAGACCGCACCTTGCATTTCTGATTCTAGTACTTGTATTTCCTCGAGAAGCAAACTATTTTCATCCTGCAGTTTCTTCAGCTCCTCCATGGCCAGAAGCCGCTGCTTGTTAATGTACAGGATATCTGTAACAGAGAACTGCTATCAGCAAGGAACGGAGCAATGTGAAAGAGTGCTTCCAATGGAAAAATTTGCTACATTATGATGAAAACTAACCATTTGTAGTACTAAGTTATGATCTGGTCTGATACAGAACACTAACATTAAGTAAAGCAAGGGAAGAGTGATTACTCCGTTGAGCCAGGCTGAAAAGCTCCCCAACATCACGCTCACGTTGCCCACCAAGCAAACCTGGTACCTGGAAACAACAATTACCCTAAACCCATGAGCCTCTTAAACCAGCAGAGCAGAAAAACACGAAGTGTCAGTGGCGATCTCATCCGTGCGGCCGTGCCTGATGACTACGTGCTTCGACGTCGTCCAACCTACAAAATCCCCAGCACCCCGACACAGAGAATGAGAGAAACATCAACCGCTGGTTTGATCCAACTGGAGCGCTACGAAAAATCGTAACAGTAAGTATAGATTATAGTGGGACCCACCGGGCGTTACTGGAGCTTCGAGAATCGCCGTTCCCTTCCCTGAGGAGACAGACACGAATTGGAGGACCGAATCAGCTGAGGAACAGCCACGCATACAGACTACAGTTACACGCGCGCGTTGCGATTTATGCGAGCACGGCCGCAAGGAGTGGTGCTGGGTACTGTGGGATTTTGCGCACCTGGAAGAGGAAGAGTAGGAACACCGGGTTCGAAGCACGGGCACCAGGTCGAGCGGCGCGGGCGAAGGGGAAGCAATGCGCCCCGCCGCGCGGACGCGGGAGGCGCCGCCGTCGGAACCGAGGAGTTGGTGGCGGGGCCCGCGACTGCCGCCCCGACTGCGAGGCGCGGCGTCTCCATGGTTGCCTGCTACGCCCGCGCCGCCCGCTCGCCTCCTAGTCCTACTCCTTGTCCTAGCTGCTATGCGCGCAGCACCTCCCGCGGATTGCCCGGGTGAGCGAGACAAAAACCGTGTGCTTCAGTGTTCAGAGGCGAGGTTGCTGCCTGCTGGCGCCTGGCGGGCGCTGATCGGGGCGAGAAGCGGAAGTCGTGCGGGGGAAGGGAAGGAGGAGCGCGTGCCGTTCGCCGTGCGCGCTCGCGGTCGCGGAGGCGGGACGGGGCGAGTGCGAGTGAGCGGCGGTGAGTCGGTGACATGTTTGGTGGAGGCGTTCCGGATAGAGCAGGCCCGGCATGGCCCGCCCATGGGCTTGGCTTTTACAGCCCAAGGAATCAGGACGGGAGAGGCTTTCGCGACGTTTGACCGGTCGGCCCAGTTCTGGTGCTGAAATTTGGCCCGACTGAATTGAAGCTGTTGCTGCAGTGGATGTCCCAATAGGATTTGGATTTCTCTGCTAGCTCTTCCTATGTTGCCCATGGGCCACGACCATGAGGACTTGACGCAGGAACAGTTCCAGCTCTTCTCTCCCCTCTCTGCTGCCGTGAGCGAAGGTGTTGCTGCTGCTCTGAAATCCAAAGCAAAATTGCACATCTTGCTTTAGTGGAGATCGCTTTAGTGTGATGAGAACTATGCATATTTTTTTAACTAAGTAGCGAGTTGTGCTTCTCAGACTAGAAATGCAACTGGATATAGTCTTAACACTACTGACATGACAATTTCTTTTACGGTTAGAGTGCTTCTGTGTGCTCTGCTAGGAATTTAGGTTTTTTTTTTTTTTTTTTTTTTTGCGAACAAGGAATTTAGGTGTAAATTGTTTACGCTTTTACAGTATTTGCCAATGCAGGGATCCTCTTCCGCATATTCTTTTCAAGTACGCACACGCCCAAATCCCTCGCTTCGCTGATAGTGTTGTCAACTTCATAAGCCTGCCAAAACTCCCTATTGCCATCACATGCGTAGACAATTTCTCAATGGAACTCTTTGATACCCTTTTCTTTATAAGAATATACTCTCCCTTTTCCATAGTAGAGCAGAGTTCATGAATTGTGACTACCTCCAGCATGTGAAACTAAGTCTTACTGTCCCCAAATCACATCATGAAACATTAGTGCCGTGCCAGAAATGAGAGGCTTCTCTAACCTCCAGTTTGAATTTGTCCCTACTACAGGTGGAGACGGACGCTTGCTAGAGCCGTGAACGAAATGAGCTGAAGTTTACACCTAGTTTACTGTTAGCACCCTTTTCTGTGATGGCTGCGTGCCCGGGTATTGGTTTGAGCTAGAATAATAATTTTGGTGGATAGGAGCGGCTGGATGAAGTTATACGTGTGTTTCTGCTTGAACATGATAAGAAGTGTTTGGTTAGTCTTGCCCATTAGAATGTGGTTGTGGCCGGTTACCTGTGGCACTTGTTCTTTCTTTCCTGATCCCTCTTTCTTAAATATGGGCAACATTGTCTGCTGTCGTTAGTAGGACTAATAAGATATTATATGTTTCCAACATCGTATGGCTAGGACTCCAGTGGTGGCTCCTTTGGACTGAGCGCATAGGTCTGGGTGGGACGTGTGGATCAACAGATGCTATTTTGCAGTTACCGTTTATTTTGATTGATTCACGGGCCTAAACGTCGTGTTTGGATCCACCTAATAACTAATGAGCAAAATACACCACAGGTCCCTAACCTTTAGCCGATATGTCATGTAGGTCCATCACCTTTAAAAGTATAGTTTTAAGTTCCTAACATTTGCTCTGTGTGTCATTTAGGTACATCACCTTTGAAGGTGCAGCTTTAGGTCCCTTACCTTTGCATGCAGTTCACCAGTAGTCCATTTCCACTGTAGCAGTGACATTAACTTATTGTTTTCTCTAAATTTCTCCCAAATGTGTGCAATAACTTGAAAAAGTCCCAAAATAAAAGTTGTTCCAAATTTTATGCTCTACAACTTTAGTTTTTTAAACTATTTTCATATTCTATCTAGTTTTTAAAATTTTGAATTGGGGCTAAATTGATCATTTGAACTGAGGTTTGCATTTCAAATTTTTATTTAACAACTTCAAAATCTCCAAACATAGAAGTTTCTCAAAATAATAAGATCTATAACTTTCATTTAAGACTTATCACCAGATTCTTAATAGTTTTGAAAATAGGGTTGAATTCAAATGTAAAGTTTCAAATTCAAACCCTATTTTAAAAAATATTAAGAATTTAGTGATAAGTCTTAAAAGAAAGTTGTAGATCTAATTATTTTCAGAAACTTTTATATTTAAATATTTTGAAGTTGTTAAATAAAAATTTAAATTGTAAACATCAATTCAAACGACCAATTTAGCCCAAATTCAAAATTTCAAAAATTAGATAGAATCTAAAAATAGTTTAAAAATCAAAGTTGTAGAGCATAAAATTTGGAACAACTTTTATTTTGGGACTTTTTCAAATTATTACACACATTTGGGAGAAATTTAGAGAAAACAAAAAGATAATGTCTCTGCTACAGTAGAAATGGACTGTCAGTGAACTGCATACAAAAGTTAGGGACCTAAAGTTGCACATTCAAAGGTGATGGACCTAAATGACACACAAAGCAAATGTTAGGGACTTAAAACTGCACTTTCAAAGATGATGGACTTAAATGACACACCGGCCAAAGGTTAGAGACCTGTGGTGCATTTTGTTCTAACTAATTTAGCCAGCTAAGAGCAACTCTAATAGTTTGGATAAAATTAACATCTATATTCTACTCCCTCCATCCCAAATTGTAAGTCATTCCAAAAATCTTGGAGAGTCAAACAAATTCAAGTTTGACCAAAATTATAAAGAAAAATATAAACATTTATGACACCAAATAAGTGTACTATGAAAATATATTTGGTGAAGAATCCAATGATGTTTAGTTAATATTATAAATATTATTATTTTATTATATACACTTGGTCAAAGTTGAAATGTTTTGACTCTCCAAAATTTTTAGAATGACTTACAATTTGAAATGGATGGAGTAGTGTTTAGCCATTTTGTAAAATAGAAAACCTCTCAAAAGGTCCACAACATACTTGCTATTTTACAAAATCACATAACAAATGTTCATGGATTGGCTATATATGGCTAACAAAAATTAAAGGATAACCAACGTCCTATCATACAAAATCAAATAGCACATCTGTTAGAGTCTACTTTTTTGTTACACAAAATTCTAAAATAGCATCTACGTACAAGAATAGCCAATCTATTAGAGTTCTAAAATCTTTATCAAGCTAAAAATTCTTCTATCTAAACTTTAACTGGGGTGTTTGGATCTTCAGCTTGTGAAGTTTGAGAAGGGGAGGATGAGCCTCGAATCTGTGCCTATTGGGTTCGCAGCGCTCTTCCCAGTCTTCGGACAGGATGCGTTTTGGACCCCTACTATTACAATTCTCGAAACTCGAAGATCTGCCGTTACAACATGGGGGAAAATGGGTTTGAACTATCCCACGCTGCACTGCGCACCAATTGTAGACATGGATTTATGCCACATGTTCATTCATAGTCATCCAACGGTAAACTGCTGAAATTTACCAATAAATTCGAAGTCTAGGGCGAGGACAATTGTATCCATATGGAAGATACACACATGTACAATAAACTCAGCTAAATTTCAGCTGATCTTTTAGCTAGACTATTTAGATCACTAGCAGCTAAATTTAACCAACTGAAATTTAGCCGGTGACCCAAGCAGACCCTTAGTTCAATGAATAAAATTACCCCGTCCAATGTCCATGGCACTGTCTAGCTCAGCTCGCCGACCCAGCGTTGAATAACAACGCTGTATATAAAACGACGATATAGGAGCTATAGGACCGTGACTAGCTACTTGCCAGAGAGGAGAAAATAATGCAAGGAACAAACAATATGTGTATTGTGTAGTACCTAAATTGAATAGTAAAAAGGAAGAAGAGAGAGAAAGAACATGATTGATCAGTAAAACTAAAGTAATAAACTGGTCATCACATATATATCCATGAGCCTTTCTAAAAAAATATGTATCCATGTTTGATGCCAATCTGCCTGATGATAATATAGAAAAGCATGCATGCGGTTACGCGTCACCCATGACATGTGTACTCACAAACACATATAACAAAACAGCACCGTTTGATCGTCCAATTGAGCGTACGTACGTGCCCATCCCTTGCGGCCGCGTGCTTTCACAGATCAGCATTATATTGTCACGACTCATGACTCGTTCGCTTAGAGCTAGGTTGCTTATTGCTAGCGCGCGTAAAAATGGATTATATTATACGTAGTCACCAGCTAGTATTACATTACCACCCCAAAGTATAGACGACATCGTCATCTAACCATTTTTTTAAACAAATTAGGGACAAGAGGTACCAATTATTATATTAAAAAAGATGAAGTCTGGATTAGATAAAAATAAAACAAATATAACTCTGGCTGGTTGGATTGAGGCATCAACACGCATCGTAAGCCCAACTTAAAGGACTATTTACACGAATTACGACTCAAAAAAAATCACACGCTCCACCGTCACCAAACCACCATGATATAGTCACTACCACCATGATATAGTCATTGCACTGCAACACCACTCCCTGAAAGACAAAGCCGTCAAGACAAAAACACCCTTGTTGCCACTTGCGCCATTGTTGCTGGCGATGTCTCACGCTTAGTAGCTCGCTGCTAAGGAGGGCTAGTCGCGGTATTCCATTGCAAGCTGTGCAGCCCTTCGCGACCATATCCGCTTGTGCTGTCTCTGAAAATGTTGTCGCACGCCGGAGTAGCACTGTAAAGCAAGGCCCTTATTTGTAGGCCGGTGCAAGCTGTCAAACCGACACAGGAGTTGCAGTTGCCTCAGGCACACACCAAGTTGACCCTATCTGTCGAGATCCACGCCCATACCGTAGCTTCCAATAGTAAATATCTCGTCGTCCTCCGGCTGCCGGTCAAGAGGCTCCTTACGCCGAAACAGCTGCGCAGGAAGGGGAGCGCCGCCCGAGTCTGCTTGGGAGAGCGACTAAAAAAAAAAGTAGGGCTGGTGAGTCCGAGTGGCTCCTTGAGCCAGCCCTCAGGCCGGCGACCCGGGTTCGAGCCCCGGCATTGGCACCGGGAGGCCCCTCCGCTGGCCTTCCTTGTGAAAAAAAAAAATCTTATCAAAAAAAGAGGGAGAGAGAGAGACATAGGTTAAAATATATTATTGGGCGTTCCTGGCTTGTGGAGATCGATGGGTCTCGTCATCCTCGTCACACTGACTTATTTGTTAATGAATGATATAATGATATTGCACACAGCGCGCTGCGTGTCGTCATCGGCTCATCAATGCTATAGCTAGCTCTTCCCCGAAGTCTACGGACGTATTTGTTAGCATTTGTATGCTCCAAGAAAATAAAACTAATAATGTGTGTGTCAACAGGTAGCCGGCGTCGATTCTAGACAGTGACCAAGGTGTCTGTTTTATATACACAGACCACAAATTGGAGTTTGCTTTCATCATACAATATATACGAAGGATGCCAATATTTGTTCCGCCAATCCACCAGCAATAATAGACAAAATCTAGTTAACCACCTCCCATTAGTGGCCTGCAAAAAACAAATTAGAATTCCTCTTTTATTTTCATGGTGGGTGGTCTCTGTCACGCATTTTTTCCCCCCGGGAACATCTGCACCACATACATACACACTGCTTCTAAACCTTTTATCACTTTTCTTTTCTTTTCTTTTCTTTTAAGACAAACTCCTTTGATTTAATATAATCAAGTTTTTAGACAGACGAATATGGAAATTTACGAGTTCAAATAAACACACTATATATCGGCATATATTTTATTGAGAATGTAAGAAGACGAGTTTGATGTTGCAGGTATATTGGTTTATCTTTAATCTCTTTGTAAGAACTCAAGTAAAAAATAAACGAGGGACAAAGATAGAAAGAACGGTAATTTGAAGGACATGTTGAATAATAGGCAATTTTCATATTATATACAGATTAATCTCAGAATATCATGAAGATCTCACAAACTCGTCAGACACGTATTTTTATTAAGGCTTCCATCCCGTAGAGATATTGATTAAAAGAAATTCTTTCGGGTGACATCTTTGTGTTGCGAAGACATACAAGATCTAAGAAAAATGCGCCATTCACGTAGGACATATGGACTATGCATTCGAAGTAGCCGTGAATATCTTCCTCTTCTTACTCGATAAGTCATCACAAACCCGTGAGATGACCTGACGAGCCGTTACTTTGTTCGGCTGAACTGAAATTCGGTTAGGTTGAATTTTACGACTAAATTGTTGTGAGAGAAAAATATTGTTCTGTGACTAAACATAAGCTAAAAATAAATATACGTCTTTCACTTATGAAGATCATGCCGTTCCTCGTATCCCATAAGCACCGTAAGATTGTGAGCAGGACGGACGGCCACGTTGCTGGGTCTTGTGGAAGATTTAACGGCAGGTACCAGATATTCATGTCATCGATTAACGCAAGAGACCAACAAAACGCTAGCATCCAACTCGGAATAAAAATTTGCACGCCATGTTGTCAACTTCGCCAGCAAAGCCCCAGGCCGGCGCACAGTGCTAGCCATACTCAACTCGTCATTTCCATCTGTTACTTTATTTGTCACCAAAAATTAATATTAGACTGGCAATCATGCATAATCATCACCACTATTCCTTTCCTTAAACAAAGTACTGCCATATATATCGTTCTCAGTGATGTCACCGCCTCTTGATGAACGGCGCCGCTAGTACCGGATTCAGTTTGCCGGTCGCCGGTACGGTGTGATGGTGAAACAAAGTTAGATTTGTCTACTTATTGTCAAAAAAAATTATATTGTTCGGGTATTTGAAAGACTGTCAACAACTGAGTGTTCTCAGGCCTGGAAACAACCAAAAATAAGGGAAAAGAAATCTAGTGTTTATAGATGTATCAACACATGATTTTTAGACCATGCAATGCGAATATGCGATTTATAATCTAATGGCTGTTATATCTTATTGTTTCTTCTTTTGTTTGCCGTTACATGGGCCATAGCACGATACCGAAGCAACTAAAAAATTGATTTTGGCCCACCACATGCATGGGTGCTCCACAAGTAGGAGTACAGACAGTATGAGAGTTCTTTACTGAATCAGAGCGTGAAGAAAATGTTATTTATGTGAAAAATGCAGCTGCAGAAGAAATAAATGGGAAGAAAATGTATTTCGAAAGTAAACAAATTAATTTGAAAATAGCCTAAAAATTATTATCACCATGTATTATGCCAGTCATGGCTCTCTTTTTTTATTATAAATTAACAAAAATACAACCCTGACAAGATCAATGGAAAAAAGAGATGGAACTAGGACCAAATATAAAAAACCCACAAACATCAAGAAAAAACATGATGCGAACTCGAGGGCAACTTATAAAAATAACCCCAAACAACAACAAATAATAAGTTGCAAACTGGATACCAAAGTATAAAAATAACCCTTGACCACGTCATAAAAAAAAAGAACAAGCAGCCAACTAGGGATCAAATTATAAAAACAACCATTAACAATATTAATAAAAACATGCCAATTCAGGGACAAATTATAAAAACAACTCCAACAAAAAAAACAAGCTACCAACTAAGGGCCAAAGTACAATAATAAACAAAAAAAAACTTAAAGCTACCAATGAGAGGCCAAATTATTAGAAAATAAAAATAAAAATAGGACAACTGTGAAGTAGGTCAAATTATAAAAACAACCAACAAAAATACAAACTCCCATATTGCAAACAAATACAAGCAGCAGCAGCAACAAGAAGATTTCATAAAAACATAAAAAATAAAGTCTAAACAAGAAAATAAAAACCAGAACAACAAAATTATAATAATCCTTAAGAATAATCCCACAACAAAACAACAAATCATAGGTTCATACCAAATTCAGTGCACGTACGTTGGGTCGCCAGGAAAGGCAAGCCGATACACGGTGTGCTGCCTGCTAAACTCTAGCTATATTCAACTCGTCATTTTGTATCTTCTACTTTATTTATCACCAGGACTACTAAACTAGCAACCATGCATAATCATCGCCACTGTTCCTTATACAACAAACAAAGTACTATATGCTCCTTTGTTTACAGTGATGTCACCACCTCATGATGAATGGCTAGCTAGTACTGGATTCAGTTAGCTGCAACATATATGCAGTGTAAAGAAATGTTGAAATTATGTGAAAAGTTCTACTAGATATTAAATTGAGGCATACTTCATAAACCAAATATTTTGCTATGATAAACTGAAGATAGGATTTATTGTTTCAGATCTAAACATTGTGAATGGGCCCATGAACATTGTATCTCTGAGTACTATAGACTGGTGGTTGTGTGCTAAATTTGTGCTCCTACGTTGGGTTCTTGAGACATATGCATTGTGAGGTACTCTCTCCGTCCCAAAATAAGTATTATTTTTAACTTTTTGAAATCAAGATTAAACAATTATGCAAATATAAAAAAATAAACAAATCAAGATTAAAGTACTTTTAATAATGAATCATTTCATAATAAAATAATTATTTTTTATAATTTTTTTTGAATAAGACGAATGATCAAAAGAAGATAATTAAAATCTAAAATGATATTTATTTTAGGACGAAGAGAGTACATTTTTGGATAGTGACGAGTGTCTTGTTTATAATAAAAAAAAGAAAAAAGAAAATACATGTGGACGAGGAATCGACCTACGAGAGGTTGATCCCTGGTGGCATGGCACATACCTTGGGTTCTTGAGAGATATCATTTGTGAGAGGCACTCCCCTTTTATAAAAAAACAAAATACATGCGCGGACGAGGAATCGACGAGAAGTCAATTACTGGCGGCATACGTGGTAGTGTACTAAATTGGCGCACATACGTTGTTCTTGAGATATACCAGTTTTCAAGGACTCTTTTGAATGTCTTTATCAAAAACAAAAACCAAAATACGTGCCCCGGGACGAGGAATCGACGAGCTGAGTGGTGGTGGCTCAAATTCGCGCACGTATGGCGGCATATGATAGTGTACCAAATTGGCGCACGTACGTACGCGTTGGGCCTCCGGAGCGTGGAGCGTGCCAGCCTAATGATCACCAGTTCGCCACCCTCGCGCCCGGCCAAAATCGTCGACGGGGCCTGCGGCTTTGGATTCATGCCAAAATCCAGGCGCGCGGGTGGAGTGGAGGTGGCGCTGCCGCGCGGGGCGCTCGGGGGTCGGAGCGCAACGTGTTTGGCGTTGCGCGCGGCTGGACGTACTTGGCTTGCGAGCTGCTACTTGTCGTGCCATCCCAGTCCCAATTCGCCGTGCGTGCGTGCGCCCGCCAACCTCGGAGACGAGGACGGCGGTTCGTTCGTCTGTACTACTAGCAAGTATCTATAGCTTGTTTCAAAAAAAAAAGTATCTATAGCTATTAGCTAGCATCAAATTAAGCGGGCAGCCAGGCAGCTCTCGAGACCGGCCGGCGGCTAGCCATGCATGCATTATTAGGCACTACTAGTAGCTAGCTGCATGGTACGTACGATGTGCCATGCCCATGCGTGCATCCCGAGCCTGATTTTTGAAATTGTTCGTTCCGCCGCCGAGTTTGCAGGGCTGCCCGTACGTACGTCTGGTGCTGGCACATTTAGCAACGCACGATCACGAGGCAGGTAAATCCAACAGTCCTAGTCATGCATGAGGTTGAAATACTGTGTATTGACGGATGGATCTTAGCGTGTTTCTTGGACAGTCTGTGCTCGTGCCAACTTGTACACGGACGGGTCAATTTGTAACATCGGTAACATCTTAACCGTCGGCCACTCATCATCTCTCCAACTACCTGTTGGCCATCATATTATAAGTATTTTTTTCTGTCCGTTGGCCCTACTATACATGCATGCAAGCGTTGCTCTCGCGTCACGACTGCCGGTCATGCAACCTCAGCTACTACACTTCAAAGTAACATCCCGCAAGCATTCCGATCAAAACTTCAAAGAACAGAAGCACTAGCCACTTTTTTTTTTGCTTAATAAAGAGAACAAAATAGAAGAAGACGCTGATTTGATGACTGATGGACTCAAGTCATGAATACGAAGCATGTACGGTGTATATATGCATGTCCCAACCGCCACCATTTAGAGTTGGGACGTCCACAGTGATGCTAAGTAAATATATAGCTGGCATACAGATAAGAAATAAAAATAAAGATTATTTTATATATCCTTATTTTTCTACGTACTATTGAATCTAATACTCTTCTCTCTCAGATTTTTAAGTACGGCCTATTTTTTTTCCCCCCATTCCACGTTAGAAGTATTGTTTTTCTCTATAGGTAGAGAAATACTAGCAAGTTGCCGGGAGCCTTTACAATAATATACGGCGCGGCAGACCGTCCAGAGAGGCCACGTTGCATTGCATGCATAGCACTCCTGAGTATCTGACGCCCCCCAATAATTCACCGTCTCCTGTGGGCTGTGGCCCTTCGGCCATTCTGTCACTTGTCTGATACTCCGTGCATCTTCCATCATTGTTCATTAATTTATCCAAAAAACCGCCCGGTCGCCGAAAACCACCTCTCGCCTAATCTAAACCCGTTTCCGGCAATGGCACCCATTAATTTATCCTATAAACGCATGTATCTTTTATCCTTCTGAGGAAAATTATAGAATCTGTTATTTATTCCGCGAAGAGAAAAAAAAAAGTGCCGAACCATTGGGCAGGTAAGCAAGACATTCTCAATCTGGGGGAGCGCGTATCTGGAATCATGGATTTGTTTGGGATCAAATTCAATCAACCATTGATTATCTTACTAAATATGCATCCCTAATGTATCTCCGTCCCACTAATCTCTGTGCTACGATCTTAATTAGGCGAAACTCCCTCCCTCAATGGCTAGCATTAGCTGCAGTAGCCAGTAACGGACAAAACAGCAGAGGCAGCGTGGAATATTCGGATCCCAGGGGAGGCTGGGACTGGGACCCAGGCCCCACACCTGAACCTGAAGCCCAAAGGCTTGCATGCAGTCCTCCTGCCGCATTAAAAGGCGTCCTCGCCGCCGTCCGGGTGGAGACCAGACCAGCACACAACACAATCAGCAGAACCCCACCCAATCAGCGAGCGAAGCCACAACAAACCACCGGAGCATGAGCGGCGCCGCGGAGGAGGCGCTGCGGCGGGAGTACGTGATCGGCGAGGAGATTGGGCGCGGGCGGTTCGGGACGGTCCGGCGCTGCTACGCCGCCGCCACGGGGGAGCCGTTCGCGCTCAAGACGACGCCCAAGGCGGCGCTGCGGGAGCTGGAGGCGGACCCACTGGACCTGGCGCTGGCGGAGCAGGAGCCCAAGGTGCACCTCCTGGCGTCCGCCACCAGCCGCCACGTCGTCGCGCTCCACGCCGCCTTCGAGGACGCCGACGCCGTGCACCTCGTGCTCGACCTCTGCCCCGGCGGGGACCTCTTCGCGCTCGTCTCCGCGCGGGGCCCGCTCCCGGAGCCCGAGGCCGCGGACCTCGTCGCGCAGCTCGCGGACGCGCTCGCGGGCTGCCACCGCCGCGGCGTCGCGCACCGCGACGTCAAGCCCGACAACCTCCTCTTCGACGACGCCACCGGAGGCGGAGGCGGACGCGGCGCGCTCAGGCTCGGGGACTTCGGATCCGCCGCCTGGTTCGGGGACGGCAAGCCTATGACGGGGCTGGTCGGGACGCCCTACTACGTCGCGCCCGAGGTGGTGGCCGGCAGGGAGTACACCGAGAAGGTGGACGTGTGGAGCGCCGGGGTCGTGCTCTACATGATGCTCTCCGGGGACCGTGCCCTTCTCCGGCGCCACCGCGGGAGACGTCTTCCAGGCCGTGCTCCGCGGCAACCTGCGCTTCCCGCCGCGCGCCTTCGCCGCCGTCTCGCCCGAGGCCAAGGACCTCATGCGCCGCATGCTCTGCAAGGACGTCTGTCGCAGGCTCTCCGCCGAGCAAGTCCTAAGTAAGCAAAGCCTACGACCAACTGCCCTCGTCTGTCTGTCTGTCTGTCAACTCCATTGCTCCCTCATCCCACCATAATGCATGCAGCAGATCTTGTCACCTGAATTTTCTGCTCATCTTACGCTGGTGTTTCGATCTACCTGCAGGGCACCCATGGACTGTGACTCGCGGCGGAAGTGTGGCGGTGGGCTGATTCAGATGCTCCGCGTTCATCCAAGAGGAGTAGAGGGACCTTTTGCAGTTGATCTCTCTGCCTCTGCGTTGGTTCTGGGAATCGTCAACGAACAGTAGGGTAGTGCCGTAGTTGGTTACCAGTAGCAGTAAATCCGTAGTGTTCGTCTTGTTCTGCAGTACTTAATCCTCAGGCGAAGCAGGAGCTTGGGGGGCTTCCTCATCCTGGGTTCGTAGTATTGCTTGATGTTTGCATTGCAATGGCAACCCATGTATAATTCAGCCTTCTTCTAGCTGAAGAAGACAGGGCTAGCTCTGTTCCGGAGAAAATGGAACCCAAAAACACCACAAGAAAATCTATGTACAGTTCAGCTTCAGGCTTCAGCTGTATGCCTGTGTCTGCGTGTCTCTTCCATTTTGCTACCGAACTTCTATGTCTTCTAAGCAGTTTCTACTTCATCGGAACCTCGAATGAATATCCGTCCTCTGCGTGGAGACTTGAAATCAAATAATCATATGTTCATATCAGTATGTCACAAAGCTGATGTGACTTCTCGTTTGGATTCTTTCATTTGAGGGAATTAGAATTTAGTTAACAATTTAGTTTATTTCACTTGAAATATGATATTTTTTCAAAGTTCACATTATTAGTCTATTTCAAATTCATAGAGCGAGATATAGAATTTGAGTCTATATATCACTCTCACGTGGATAAAAATAAAATACATAAATATATTTCTCGTATAGCCATCAATAATACAATATAATCTACATACAATCATATTAAGTTAATTAATATGTGTGAATTATAATTCTTAACATGAATTTAGTTCTAAGGATCCAAACGAGGCTTAAAAAGTTAATGGTTTGCAGTTTGGCAACAAGCTTCAAATGATTTCCAGCCGGTGTGATTTGGTAATGCAACTGTAGACTGTATTCTAGACTAACGTATCTAAAGTTTGATTAAATATATTAATTTAAAGTATAATATAAAATTATTTTATAATGAATATAATGACATTTATTTGATATATATTATAAGTATTGAGATGATTTTTTGTATATAGGGATTTGCTAAAATTTGGGTGCTTGGATTTTAATTTTCTTTCTTGCAACGGTTATTATATATATTTTATACTAAAATTACATATTCCATTTGCTGTAATTTTTGTAGGCACACAAATTTGCAATTTTGGGTACCGATAATAATAAAAAACTCGTCAGACAAAATTTTAATGTCATGACACAATGACAAATAACAAATCATAAAACTAACAATTTACTTGTATTAGTCGGTGGTATAAAATGTTGTCTAAAATTATATTTAATTCCAAGCACCTGAATATAGAAAAAGTGTTATAGTTAGTCAAATCAAGATACTTTAACATGTTAATGTCCTAGAATTGTATTTCTTTTATTTTTGGGATACAGGAGTGTCGGGCACTAAATCTTCTGATTTCAGTACAATGTAACTTCTGGTTACATTTTATTACCGTGCTTGTCATGTAAGAAGGGACCGAATCTCTCGGGGTCTCGGGCAATTGTACGTCCTGTGCATCGCTGTAGCTGATGGTTTCTGTGGCGAAAAAGAAATCACCTGTGTTTCGCTGCTTCAAATTCGCAAGTTTTGTAAACTGCTGCGTGCGTTGATGGTGATCACGTTCAAATATTAGCAGCTCTTAGATGCTGCCTCCGTTTAATCCGTTGGATGCGCTTGCGTGCGCCTAATACTTTTGACTTGGCCGTAGTACGTACTATCTGGTGGTTCCGTTCCGTCCTGCCCATTCTTTTCTGTCCGCTGGTGGGTGGCTGGGTGCAGGTGCAGGTGCAGCTCAATGTGCAGATACCGCAGCATGCATGCTCACGGTCCGCACCCTGCTCGCAAAAGCAAACCGCGCTCCTCCGACCCCTCCTGAGTCCTGGCTGCATGCGATGCGAGCGGCCGGCCATAGAGAAACGGTCGTATCCCGTGAGCGCTTGCTTTTCCTCCGACGTCGCGCGTGCCTCCTCGCCTCTCGTTTCCATGATCGATCGCGATTCGCGAACGAACGCCAAGCCGGCGGCAGCTCTCGAGCCAGAACCAGAACCATGCATGTGATCCAGCGGAGTCCGGGCAAGTTGCTGGCAGTTGCACTAGCTAGCCTGGTACGTATCTTTTATTCCCGTTTTCTGTTGCTCAAAAAAGTGCAAAAAAAGGTTTGTAAACCGTGGGGTGGAAAGCCTTGCCATGCCAGTCACCACATCTACCCTCACGTTCATGCCGGCCGCCTTGCGGGCAACGCAACGCAACACGATTCGACGAATATGCTGCCGCTGCTAGTATTTGATCTGAGCTTTCGGTTCCGAACTGCATGCGCAGTGTTAGCTTTTGAAATATCGAATTTTTATGACTTTTCTTTGGGGGGGGGGGGGGGGGGTCCTGGGCTAAGTTTCGTTTAGAAAAGATTAACCGAAAATATAAAGTATATCAGATTTTTATTCTGTTAATTTTACTGTGAAACAAAGCTAAAATGAACTACGATAGTTTTGAATAAAATTAATCCAACATATAAAATAAATATATTTTTTTAAGAAGGAATAAAGATTTGTACGTTCTGTTAAATCTACTGTGAAACAAAGCTCAAGTGGACAATAGTTTGGAATAATAGGCGAAGTAAATACACGCACCAGCTCCTAAAAGATTCATTCCGGAGTTTCTCTCCTCTTCTTTACTTTTGAAAAAAAAAACAGTGGGGACTCCGTGTCTGCGTCCCTAGGTTCAGTTCTTCTCTTATTATTGTTAGGCCAATTCTAACTATCTCATTGCATTGCTTCTAAATGAAAAAAAAACTAATTACACATTTTGCATGTGCATTACGAGACGAATCTTTAGAGTCTACTATTCTACATCTAAACACTGCCTTATTATGGCCCCGTTTAGATGTAAAATCTTTTAGAGTTTTGAGCGGGTAATCTTTTGCAATAAGTGTCTAATTATAGACTAA
Source organism: Eremochloa ophiuroides (assembly GCA_038502445.1). Classification (NCBI taxonomy): domain Eukaryota; kingdom Viridiplantae; phylum Streptophyta; class Magnoliopsida; order Poales; family Poaceae; genus Eremochloa; species Eremochloa ophiuroides. Next base: position 79,706,733 of record JAHLJS010000005.1, on the reverse strand, counting down.
GTAGACTTAAACGATTTATCTCATAAATTACATGCAAACTGTGCAAATATATAAAAGTTTTATCTATATTTAATGCTTCATGCATATGCCGGCATATTCGATGTGGCGGTAATCTTGAAATTTTGAAGTGCTTCTAAATAGTGCCATGTCTGGAAACCAAAGAAGGTTTCTTTATAAGATGGGCGGAAACGGACGTTCAGCCGTTCAGTTTTTTCACAGACCAGAGAGCAGAATTATTTATTACCAAAAATCTAAAAATAAGAGGACAAGCAAGTCTACTGGACCCTCTGACCCACAGGGCGTGATAGCATGGCCCATAGGTTTCAAACGAGTTTTGCCGGGCTATAGTGGGCCAGTTTTGGGTCCGGGTAGTGCAATTAATTGGGCTCATTGAGCGTCGCTATGGCAATTAGCGCGCCGCCTACCGCTGCTCATTACGAACAATTTTAAAAAGGTAGGGAAAATATAAAAACTGGCGCGGGTTCATTTAGGAACTGAGTCATAAAAGGAGCCCACCCACTGGACAATTTTTCTCTTCCTTTATTATCAAAAATCCACTGGACAATATCCGTTCTTTTCCCGTTTGTCGACTAGCGCTAACAATACATGAAGGCGGAATAGTCAAATTCGTCCTTGAACTATCACCGAAAACTCAGTTTAGTCCCTAAACTATAAAAACAGCTGTTTTAGTCCTTAAACTTTCACAGCCGGCTCAATTTCGTCCCTAAACTATGAAAACGACCGTTCTCGTCCTTAAACTTTCGCAGCCGGCTCAATTTCGTCTTTAAACTATGAAAACAACCGTTCTCGTCCTCAAACTTTCGCAGCCGGCTCAATTTCATCTCTGGTCCGATGTGGAGCGCCATGCTGGCTTGTCTCGTCATCACTCAGTCAGCTGGAATCAGTTTAGAAAGCCTGTAACTGATTTATTTTTATTCTAACTTGTCGCAACTAGTTGTAACTCTTCAATACAAAATGAGATGAAGATGATTTTTTCATAAAAATTGTAGATCTCGATAAGATCTACAACTTTCTACTTTTAATGTTTTTTATTTGAGGACATTAAGATACTCAAAAAGTTCATATTATGGTGCTAAAATGTTATATTAACTTTTATATTAATTACAAGCAGCAGCAGGTAATTATTATGGTGCTAAAATTTTATATTAACTTTTTGAGCATCTTAACATCCTTAAATAAAAAAATTAAAACTAAAAATTTGTAGATTTTATTGAGATCTACAATTAAAAATCATCTTCATCAATGTTGTATTGAAGAGTTACAACTAGTTGCAACCAGTTGGAATAAGAATAAATCAGTTGCAGACTTTCAAAAACTGATTCTAACTGACTAGGCGATGATGAGACGAGCCAGCGTGGCACTCCACATCGGACCAAAGACGAAATTGAGCCGGCTGCGAAAGTTTGAGGACGAGAACAGTCGTTTTCATAGTTTAATGATGAAATTGAGCCGGCTGCGAAAGTTTGAGGACGAGAACGGTTATTTTCATAGTTTAGGGACAAAATTGAGCCGGCTGTGAAAGTTTGAGGATTAAAACGGCCGTTTTCATAGTTTAGCGACTAAACTGAGCTTTCTAGACAGCCACTAAAATCAAGCATTAATGATCGCTTCATCTTAGGGCATATTTGGTTAGGTGCAGACAGTGGCTCTGTTCGCTAAATCTTAACTGTCTCTGTTCGCTAAACCTTAAAACCGCTTATTTTTCAGTTCTTCTACAGTATCTTTCTCTCACAAGAAATCAGCATCAGCGTTATTTTTAGCGGTTTTCAGTTTCAGCGAACAGAGCCAGTAACTATCTAGATTAGAATTTTTTCTTTTAAATTTAAATATATATAGATAGTAGATTGGATAATTGTTAGTTGAATATTTGGATAGCAATTATCATACTATCTAGACCAAATCAGCTACATTATTAGCTAGCTAACTATTATAGAAGTGAATCTAAACCGGACCTTAGCAGGCACAATCAACACTACTTTTCTGTTAAAAAATATTATTTTTCTCTTACAGTGCATCAACCACAACAAATCCAGCCGAACATAGTGGAACCATATATAAAAAACTAAGGGCATGTTGTGCGATTTCTAATACGGTTCTGCCACCGGCTCCGGCATCAAAGAGAATGGAATGCTTCTGCACTTGTGGCGAAGGAGTCAGAGCCGTTTTCTTCGTCCCCCTTACGAAAGCTATCAGCGTCATTTATCTTGCACGGGCCTCTTCGCTTCAGTTATCAGCTAAAATCAATATTTTTAAACAGTTTACTCTCGTAATATATCAACATTAGCTTAAAATCAACAGTTTATTTTCAGCTCTAGCAAATATTCGTTGAAAAAAGTATAATCACCTATGCTTAAGCGCGCACCACTTTCACTTTTCAGCATTTACGTTGATACAAGCGCTGTGCTGCTGAGCAGAATCGTCTCTGCATCTGATCAGCAAGATATGGTCTGATATTCGAATCACTACCTAATCCTCCTCTGAGCAGGCAAATGGCAAGATGACAAGCACATACATGCGTGGTGTGGCTGTCTCTCTTCGCTGGCTGTGCTCATCTTGCATTCCTGTGGTTGCTCCCCAACTCCAATAGCACACCGCACATGCTGCCGGATTACGACAATCTAATACATTTACGGCCCCGCTTTCTGGCTCCCACAAACTCATAGCTCAATATATAAATACATGCATGCCAAAAGGTCTTTCAGTTTTGAGCTCTGAATGCGGCGAACTTTTTCGCTCTTGGAAAAAAAAAATATATGAGGTTTTGATTGCTTTGAGTGAGCTCCACTTCTTTCTGACTGCCCGCCCTATGATGATAGTGGGATCAGAGCTGAAAAGAAACAAGTCGTGTTTATTTTTTGTTGCTGCTACTGTCCGACAAACCACATTGGCATCCACATCATATCCAATTATTCATTGTTCCGTAAGCGGACCAATACCTACTAATTTATTCGGTGTCCATTAGAGCTCAGTAAAGGCTAATTAAAGCTCCTCTTGGCCAGTTTCAGCGTCCGGCGCTAGCTAATAGAATAACTGCACTCCACCACTGAAGACATTCACAGGAGTCTGTCTTAAAATAAGTGTGGTGTGTGCACTAGTGGAATCAGGAAAGATGAGTACTAATTCTGAGCTGCTCTTCTTCTCTCTTTTTCCTAAAGGATAGTATGTTTTTAAGCCTGTTTTAAAATGAGTAATCTGCTGCATTTAGGAGTACCTCAGTGCAAACGTTGTACTCCTGTTTGTGCCAGAAAGGGAGGCTTTATTAACGTGAACAAAAACCTGCATTTGGTAAAGGGGGCAGCACCATGCACCAACACCCCCACCTGAAAAAAAGCATACTATGTCAATCAGGTACTCCCCCAAAAGCAGCAGCCATAGGATTCTCTGCTGATAACTTGTTGGTACATGAGCATAGATTCTGATAATAGAGCAGGCAGGCGCAAAGGGAACACGCAGAGATGAAAAGACGATGTGAATGTGACGGTCCGGCACGTCCACGGGAACCAGGAATCATATTTGCATTTTCAGGATTTGGTCATTTGGTGGATGGAGGGTGGTGGCTGTGTTTTTATTCCATCCAGCTGCCAGCATTATTGGCTGTGTGTTCTTGCTGCTGGCAATCATTCAAGGCTCTGGTCCTGGGGCTGTCACTGCCCAGGAAGGAGGATCGCTTCAGTCTGCAGTCTGCGGATTCCTTTTGCTCTCCCATTTTGCAGAGAAGGTGCCAAGCAGAGGCGCAGGCTAGCTACGCTTGCCACCAAACCTGGCCAGTGGCCACCTCCGAAATTCAGCAAGCATGGTACTGCTCTTTAGGGTCAGGGTGTAGTAGTATCATGTTCTTGCAACTTGCAAGGGACCAAGGGTGATGCAATGCAATGCAGTGCATTGCAGTGTCTAGCTAGGCTCTAGACGACGAGGGCACTGGAGTAGTAGAGGAGTGGTTGACGACCAATCGGCTGACATGTTCTTGGGTTCCTGCAAAGGACGAGCAGCAGCAACTGCTCGTTAGCTGCCGACAGCATCGCGGCGTTGCCTCAAGAAGACGATGACATCGCAAAGTCGACAGTAGAATCCAATCCATAATACTGCGCGCGCAAGGTGACAAGGGTGCAAAACTACAAATAAATGTAGAATGGGCTAGTAACCACATGCACTGCCTGATGATGCCTGTGCAGTGTGGCGACCCATTCACATTCAGAAGCGACTGTTTTTTTATGCGTAGAGAGCAACTAGTGCATTCGTCAAGGGCGAGGAAGACGACTATCGGGTGATCCCTCATTCCCTCACCAATCGCCATGATGAGGAAGCAACCGTTGTCGTACAGACTCGATCGGATCGACCAAATAAAAAGAAAAACCGCAGTGTTTTTTTTTTTTGAAGTTTAAACCAAACTCTCTGCTTTCTTTATCTAGGAAGAAGACAAGACTCCTCGCTCCAGATTTACGTTTAGAAACGGAAAAAAAAAAAACAGAGGATAATGGCATGTGAGGGCTAGCAGTAGCCATATGATCTCTGCTCGTGATCTAAACCTGAGCTCATCACTCGTCAGAGTACAGATAAATGGATTTACGGACGTCTTGTCTGATCTGACTTATTAGTCGTCGTCATCAGCAGCAAATAAACCAACTTTTTTTTCAATCGTGTCAAAATTGGAGACCAGCACAAGCACCCATCGGTAGAGAGCAGCTGATGCTGATCAGTGGCCTGATCAAGAGGCGCGGAGGGTGCCCCCGTCCTCTCATCAGCCTTTCTTTACCTGGTTCATTTACATCCAAGCTCACCTCATCGCCAGCGCGCGGCAGTAATTCTCGGCTTTGTTCCGGCCCTGTAAACGCACGGCTGAGAGCTGAGACGACGGCGAATTGAATCCGCTGGAGAGATCAGCTTATCTGACAGCGCTAGCGAGCTCGTAGCTGTAGCTGCAGCTGTCGCTGTAGCTCCCGCCGGATCGGAGAAGTCTTTGCCCTACTGGCAAACTGCTGACCGTAATAACCTTGTGATTGCGATGGCTACTCCAGCCAGCATATCCGTGGCGTGCAGATGAGGTAAACCGATCGGCATCGGCCAGCATCTTCACGTTCAGTCCACGGTCGAAAGGTACGCTAGAGAGAGCACCTCCAAGACTCGCAGCGCCGGTCGCGGAGCACACACAGACATGTCGCGGCGTGGGCACGACACACGGGTTATTCTTCGCCGCCGCAGCCGCCGCCGTCGCGTGGCTGCCTCCGGCCTGGCTGGACCTGGACGGATGGCGCTGGCACCGGCAGAGGCGCATCAATTCACGGGACGCAACGCAACAGAGACGGGGGATGGGGCCGGCGAATCGCGGCGCGGACTCCTCTTTTGTTGGCTTCCGGTGGCACGTCTCCGGCGAAGGCGACGCGGGAGGGGCCGCAGGGCGGATCGGCCCGACCGGACGGACGCTCTCACGAACAGGGAGGTCACTGGCGTGTGGGTCCATGGGTGTTGCGTACACGTCGCCATTTCCCACCTGTCAGTCCTCTGATTTTGTTGACCTGCTACTGGTTAGGTACTCTGAGAAGCGCAAGTGTTTTGTTTTGACGGCGGTGCATCGTGAATCGTGATTCGTGATTTTTTTTTGTGTGGATTGAGATCATTCCTCGCACTAATACTAATATATAATCAGTTTGGAAGAAATAAGATAATAATAGATTAATCTATTGTATTCTACAAATAAAGATAAGGAGACTAGCTCATTCTTCAAACTAAACACCCTTTATTTGAGCTGGTTTTTATATCTTTGAGAGTAAAGAAACATAGTTTAAGGTGATTACAAAATTGTATGGAGTGCCAAAAAAAGGTCCATCAAGGACACCTGAATTTTTGTGCCAAAAAACTGCCACATTATCTCCTAGGATCTCTTCGATCACCTCAAGTCACCTCTGGCTAAAATAGAGCGGCGATTTAGGTTGCTGTTGGAACTGTGTTTTTTGTCCCATCTCCAGAGGTCAATTTCTCGATAACCGGTACCAAAATTTACGATGCTATAACGTTGTTTTAGTGATAGACATTGGAAAACGGTGGTTTGGGCAGCTGTAGGAATGGTGTTTTGCACCTAGTGCTCAAAAATCAGTTCTTGGGTGTGATTTCTCCATAATTTTAGAGCTAGAGATGCTCTTAGCTCAACTGTTATGATGGTTACAACATCTCCAATAGTTAGCCACATGGATTAAAAATAATTCTTGATATCTTTCAGATTCCAACAACTTATGTTTCAGATTCTCAATAATTTATACGAATTGGACAACCACGCCCCCACTATCTTTTTTTTTTGAAAGACCAGCTTGCCCGGCGTTATATTGATAAGTAAGAACAGAGTTTTACAGCGTGCGCGAGTGGCGCAAACCGTAAGCAGGAGACAGCTGCTTGCGGATGGAAACCGAAACTAACTACTCAATAAGTTTTGGACAACAAAAATCGGCTTTAAAGCCACGGCACCTGCACTAGCCCAAAGTGAAGCTTCGTCTTTGATGGTGGTGACTACTTGTGTAGCTGTTTTGTCGTAGTTATGGAAGATTGCATTGTTCCGCTGGTTCCAGAGGCTCCAAAGGGTGAGAATTGCCAAGGAGTGGCCCTTCCTGTTACCGGCTTGCACCATTGATGTGAACTAGTCCTTCGATGTTGCGCTTCGTGACCCAGAGCGAGGGCTGCAGGCTAGGAGCGGAGCCCCAGTTTGCTATTGCAGACCAAACATCTTGGGAGAAGGGGCAGTCCACAAAGAGGTGCTCAACGGTTTCAAGGTTCCTAAGACAGAGGGCACAAAAATAGTTGTTATCCCAGCCCCGCCTTAGAAGCCTAGCTGCAGTCCATAGCCGATCTTGCAATGCAAGCCAAAGGAAGAATTTGCATTTCTGAGGAGCCCATGCCTTCCAAACAATGCTCAGGAAGTTTGAAGGGACATGACCAAGGAACTGGATCATGTATGCTGACCTCGCGGAGTATCTTCCATTGCTTTCAAAATTCCATCGGATTTGGTCATCATCACCATTATCGGCAAGTTGCAGATTCAGGGATTGTAGAAGGTTCCAAAGGCTGAAGAATTCTCCCATGACACTGTTGTTCAGGTTGTGTGCAATGTCACTTATCCAATTTCCTTCGAGGACTGCATCACATACCGTCCTGTTCTTTCTTCTAGTATGCTTGTAAAGTACAGGGAAGGATACTGCTAGCAGCTGGCCCGAGGTCCAGCACGATTTCCAGAAAAGAGCTCTTCGGCCATCGTTCACGGTGACTGTAGTTGCAGCCGCGAATAAGGCTTGATCGGTTTCGTCGACCGGCAGTTCAGTGCCCCCCTAAGCTCTTGATGGATCGGTCCAAGAAAACCAAAGCCAACGTAACCTCAAGACTCGACTAAACTTGTCCAAGTCGATGATTCCCAATCCGCCATACCCCACTATCAATTTTGGCTATGGGAGAACTCAGAGTAATAGATGATAGTGATAATTGGAGATCTAGTTAAAACATGTGTTTGAGATTTTTTTTTTAGCAAAATCTCTATTCTAGAAAGATACAAAGAGACTCTTAGAATTGCTCTTAGTTATTTAGGTTTATGAAGCGGAGCTGCTTGTACGGTTAGTTTGCTAGCAGAGCTCCTTTGGAAGAAGGTTTTGGATCTTCAGTTTAGCACCGGGGCTCGTATTGCGTTGGATTATCCTCAAGTTGTGTACTCATTAACAATGAAATATCTACGATAACTTTATCAATTTGAAGATTCTCACAACGTGTGATGACTTTATAAGCCCCTTATTGTAGATGTTGGCAAGAGTAGATAAAAGCTTACGTAACTTTATGTGCCCCATAAAAAAACGATTGTGCGCGCACTGGTAATATAATTGACGTAGGCATAAGTGTCTATACCGTGACAAAATATTTGGAGCTAATCCATCCGTGGGTTAGGGTGACTTGAGCTTAAAAATAAACTATGGAGTCAAGCGCCTAGTCGAAGTGGATGGCGAAAGGGACGCCACGTCCAATCCACTAGCCCAATTAAGTAACTACGCCTTTTGACGCTTCGCAGGATCGCGCGTGGGCCGGCCTAGAGTAATCAAAAGGGTATTAATCGAATATCCGTTATATTTTTTGAGTTGCTATACTACACGTGGCTGCATTTTCATACAACATTCAACATCGATATAAATAAAAAGATAGATATATAATTTTCTAGAATAAACAAGATAAAAATTATATGTTGGGTAGGTTTTGTGTTCATGTGTTTATAGAGGCATGTTGTGGGTGCCTACGTGGTACTATGTAAATGTAAAAAAAATAAAAAAATATTACCACGACAAGAGAACATCGTAGATGCGAAAATACGAGGGAAGTGTCCGGGTTGTTGGGCGTGCTGAAAAGAAATATTGATTTAATGATGATAATTTGATGTGAGAAGAAAATATTCTTCCATACTAAAAGAGCACTGTTTTGGGGCTGTTTGTTTTGTTAACCAATCTATTCAAAGGCATGATCTTTCGCTTTGTTTCCATCTTTTCAAAATTTAAATGCACGTCCTTCAGATCCTACGCCCGCTTCTGATTGCATCTGCAGCTTCCACTGTTTAGTCTACTTAGTAGTCTAGTACTAGTACTAATCCCATTGCCGGAGCGCGTCCGCTGTACGAGTACGTTGTTTACGCGCACACGCAATCTGAAAGGGAAAGCCATCGTCAAAAGGCAGGCAGGAGTGGATTACGGGATAAGATAATCTGGGCTCTGAGATGGATGGATCGGTTGACTGAGCGGAGACTGGTGCTGGTTTCGCTGAAAATAAGTGTGGATTTTAATTAATACTAGTCTATTATGAGAAAAAAATATTGTTTCTTAACTACAAATAAACGTTGGCTTTCCAGTTCCAAACACAGATGGCCTTCCCCAGTCCGGAAGATCACAGCCTCACATGACACATGTGGCGGGTTTTATTTTATTTTTTTTGAATGAATGATGAACAGTGGTAAAAGGATGGTCTGCCTGTCCGCAAATGGACGCCCGCACTGCATATGGATGCCCAAAAACTTTGACCCGTCTCCAATCTGCCTCTTGGACGCCGTGATTATTCGTTCCTTGCCTAATAGTCCAACCTAGGACACCGCATCGGCGCGTCTCCTAGTGCCCACTGCTGGCAGTGCATCGAGCATCGTCCGGCCTGGCCAGTTCTCGGTAGTACAGGTCAGCACGGCACTGGCATTTCAATTTCTGCACAACCCTGCCCCGTTTCAATCAAGACTGTAAAGATGTTTGGAATGTCTGAAATTTATATTCTTTTAACTAGTGTTTCTTTTTTAGACTGAAAAATGCGGTAGCACGAGTAGAGAAGGCGCGCAGCGCACCAGAGAGCACAGCAGTCAGTAGCGCCGCAACGTGCGTGCTGCTGTGATGGGCTGTCGGAGTGGGTGGGCGCGGTGCCGGTTTGCTATCATGGACCCGGGCCCGACCCGGTGGATGATGGCGAGGTCAAAGAAAAGCGCGCGCATCATGGCATTGCCGCATGCACGGAGTGGACGACTCAGACTCGTGCAGCTGCACTGCAGCGCCAGTCTGGTCGACTCGACTCGAGTCGAGGGCCTCGAGCACCGGACGTACTGGACCCCCGGAGAAGACCCGCAACGGATGAGATGAGACGAGAATACCTACCGACTCAGACAAGAGTATTCATATACTCCTCCGTTAAAAAAATCGTTATGCGAGTGCGTGCCGACCAAATTCTTACCTTTTGACTATGTTTATAAAAATATTTATAACTTTTATATCTCTAAATAAATTTATTATAAAAATATACTCAACGTTCTATCTAATGATACTAATTATATATTATAAATATAATATATATATATAAATAGTTAAAGTTAAAAGGTTGATTTCTCAAAAAGGAAGGACGACTTGTATTTGAGGACAGTAGGAGTGCTAGATTTTTTTAGATAATGCTGAGGGAGTACTAGATATTTTCGAATGATAAAGCAATGCTTTTATAGAGAGAGAATAGGTGAGTTTTACTCTCTGTGTACGAGTATCAACTTCTACTATATGAGTCACGTATAATTAAATGTCTACAAAATATATATGAGTCATATATAAATTAAATGTCTTCAAAATACGACAAAATTTTTCATTGAACATGAAAGTTTTATCTATGTTTTATTTTATTTTATATGATACTACCAAACTTTCTATTGAGATTAGCCTTATATTGTGGTTCGTTGTTTGTATTAAGTCTATTTCTACTAAACTTAAGCCTTATGTGGTACAAAAACACAAGGCACCCTAAACCTAATGTGAACTCTTATTAGTATTCGGTTGATTTTAGTGACGCAAGAGACGAACAAAGTAGCAAACTGCGCAAGGTAAGTCGGAATACAAGTTACAATGCGGGTAACCAAATTGATCTATGGCTATTTTTCTTCAGACCCCGTTTGGATAACAGAAACGTTCTAGATTCACAGTTGAATCACCAAAACGGCAGCCAAACGCCCCAAATAGGTGATAGAAATGTTTCTCATTTTTTGTACTATAAATGAGAATCACCCAAATAGGTTTTCCTAGTAATTCTAGTTCATTTCAAAAAGAATGTAGACCAATAGTCAAACGTTTCACCGATTTTTACCAAGTGATTCATATTTCTCAGCAATACATTTCTGAATAGAATCCGGATCTAAAATGTTTTTAAGAGAATCTGAAATTTTGAATCCTATCAAACGAACCCTAGATTTTGATTCAATTTCAAGTATGAAAAGTATCGCGTAAGATCTAGATAATACAAAGATAGATAAGTCCTATTTGGTTCAGGGTGACTAGAGAACTAAAAATATTTTTAGTCTCTCCTTTTAGTCAGCATATTTGGTTCGGGGGGCTAAACTTTAGTCACCCCAAACTAAACATGGCCGGCATATATACATCTAAATTTGAGTATTCCATATGAGTACGATATGGGTTTTAAATAACAATTTGTGTTATGTTTGTGTCGAATATGTGTACTATTTAGTTACGTTACGATTTGAGTTGTTTTAAAGGATTAGGATATGTTTAGTACCGTATTGGAAATTAGCGGTAGAAAGACAATCTTATGGGACTATAAATATAACCATATCCCTATTGTAACCTATAAGACGACAAGGATAGTTATTTTAGCTATTCGGGAGGAGCTCCCGTAATCATGCCCCGAGGATGTAGGTACGCCGAATTTCGTTAAAAAATATCGTCTTGTATTCGATCCTTACATTTATCCGTATTATTTCTTGATAAGTGGTATCAGCGCTGAACACGAGATTGATCGAAAAAAAGATTTTATTCCTTGTTATTCGTCGTCTTGAAAGGTTAGGGTTTCAGTCCCTTTTCTCGTCGCCGTCGTCGCTGCTGTGCGATCACCTATGCGCCACCGCTGTCTCCCAGATTGTGGATTTATTCCGTGCCGTCAATCGGCCACTCGACGTCTGCCAGGTCTGAGTGCAAGGCGGAGTTCGTTTCCGATCAAGTCTGCTGCTACGCGGGGATTGTTTGTGCCTGCTGTGAATTCTGATCTACAAAGCTGTGCTTGCTCCCGGTTCCTGTTCGGGGAAAAAGGCGTCGCTATTCTGCTCTTGTGATTCAGTCACGTGAAGACCCAAGCCATCAGAACCTGCCTCGTTCGTGAGTTGAAAATCAACTTTGGTGATTATTTGCTACACGCACACAGCAATTATATTATTCTGGTTATTGTTATTCTCTGTTCATCGCACGTCGCCGCCGCTGCCATCAAAGGAATATGCTACCTATGATTTTTTTTCCGTGCTGTTAATCAGCGACTCGACGCGTCTTCATCGAGTCCAAGGCGGAGTTTGATCTGCTGCGCCATGATCAAGTTTTTGTTCGGCAAATGTTTCCGTGCCGTGTAATCGGCGACTTGGTGTTTCATCCAGCGAGTTCAAGGCGGAGTTGAAGCATGAGTTTTAATCTCTGTTATAAGGCCAATGAAGGTTGCGGCAGTTCATCTGTTGAAGATCTAGACGGAATCGGTTTTCGTGTTACCGCTGTCGTACCCAATTGGGGTACTGCTGTCTGACTAATCTGCTACCGGTAACCTTGTGCCAGGTGGAGTCCAAGGTGGAGTTTGATACCAAGCCGGATTTGTTGCAATTATTAGGCCGATTAGATTTACTGCAAATTACAATTGCAACTCATCAACGTTACGGTACATGCATGAAACATTAAATGTAGACGAAATATTTACATATTTGTACTTTTTATATGTACATCACGAGATGAATCTTTTAATCCTATTTGGACTATGATTGGACAAAAGTTGTCAAATACAAATGAACGTGCTACAGTGTAGAATTGCAACTGTAACTGGGATCTAAACACAGATCCACTGCAAATTACAATTGCAACTAGTCACATCAATATTGCGACCCTATGTATGGAGCATTAAATGTAGACGAAATGTTTGCATATTTGTATTTTTTGCATGTACATCACGAGACAAATCTTTTAAATCTACATGGGCCATGATTGGACAAAAATTATCAAATACAAACGAACGTGCTACAGTGTAGAATTGTAACTGCAACTGGGATCTAAACACAGCCTTAAGTTATTTGTGCACACAGATCAAGGTAACTAGGTTACTGTTGTTGGATCCCGTGGGGGAAAATCAAATTGGTGAAATTTTCAGCTGATTTTTGATATATGCACACATGGATCTATTAGAAGAATTTTATTGGCTAATTTTAGCCGTTCGTACAGACGTGTACACAAGGCTGCAGGTTCATGGTAGAGTTTCAAAGTTCATACCTATATTTCTGCGGATTATATTTTCTTCTGCATTATTTTTAAGACTTTATTTGGTGCATCATTGTCAGAATTATTTGCTGATTAATTTCTTCCGGCAGTCAAAGACTGGAATAATGTTCCATATTATTATCATCGGTTGTTGCTCGGCAATTTCTTCTGTGCCATCTAATTGGCGACTCACATTTCTTGCAACTTAGTCCAAAGCGGAGTTCACTTGTTTTGTTGGGGTTCACCTGTTCCAGTCAAGTGCATATAATGTTATATCCGTAGGTTCTTCAATTGTACACACAAGTGTATCAGGCTGTAAGTTTTTGCTAGGGTTGTCAATACCTAGTGTTCTGCAGATTATTTCTTTTGGTTATTTCTTCGCAAGTCTTCGAAGGGTGCAAAGTTGCAGGTGGAGTTATGGAGCATGAAGTTGCAGAAGCTAATGCTCTTGTTTGGATGATATGACTTGTTAGACAGCTTTTGGAGCTGTAAATTTAAGACTCAAGTTTTAGTACACAGATGTTCACATTTTCAATGACTTCAAGGTGGCATGCATATTCGCTAAGGTGAAGTTTGTTAGGTTTGTATCGAATATGTGTACTATTTAGTTACGTTACGATTTGAGTTTTTTTTAAAAGGATAGGATATGTCTAGTACTGCATTAAAAATTAGCGTAGCGTTATAAATATAACCCTATCCCTATTGTAACCTATAAGATGATAAGGATAGCTATTTTAACTATTGGAGAGGAGCGTCCGTAATCATGCCCCGAGGACGTAGGTACGCCAAACCTCGTTAAAAAACATCGTCTCATATTCGATCCTTATATTTATCCATATTATTTCCTAACAATTTGATTACTTGATAAGACTACGATATAGATACGGATACAAGATGCAAATACGGATTACCCTAGCATATGGAGCCATTTTACGATTGGTGGCCTGGCCCCCCGCTACGGCTGCTCTTGCATTTCACTTGGCAGGCACACGGCAGGCAGCACATGCTGCCCACCGGCGGTGTCTTCATTTGTCGCGGCCTTGGGCGGTCGCGTCGCGTCGCGCCCAGGAATCATCAGGTTTCCCGGTGCCTGCTACCCGTGGGCGCTACATACAACTACTACAAATAATGCTGTTTCTTCTACTACGTACTGTACTCTACCTGTTTCTCGGGTCAAAGAAAGCGGTGGACGTGCGTGCGCGAGCAGTTATTTCATTGCAATGCAACATCATCAATCATGCAGTCCTTGAGTAGTTAATTTAAGATTTCCATCACATCGAATATTATGATATATATATATATATAGAGCATTAAATATATATGAAATTTTTACATGTTTACATGTAAATCACGAGATAAATCTTTTAAGCTTACTTAGATCATGATTAGACACTTACCGAAAAAATTCTTAATCACAAAACAAAATACATTTAAACGGGGCCTCAGCCAGCGCTCATCATCCATCAGCTCCTCTTTGGAGTCGCTGTAAAAAAAATAATTACTAATAGTACTCCTATATCCTTTTCATCCACATTTCACCCTCCGTGTTAAAAACACGGCCGTCTTGTTTTTTTTTTTTTTTGTCACATTTCACCCACAGGACAGGACGGGGACAGGCGCGTGTTATTGCAACGGCCAACGGCCGTCGGCCGGCCAGCCAACCAACCGGAGTTGCGTTGCTACACTAGCCTTGTGCCCTGTTGTCCGCATCGCGCGGAGCCGTGCAGTCCAGGTCCAGCAGTGCCCGTGCCCGTCCGGGGTGAGGAGGAGATCGTGCCGCTGGGCACCGGCCGGGTGGGTGCACGGGCGCACCGGCGGTGGTGCCCACGCAGCGACCATTCGCTGTGCAGCGCGGTGGAGCACTGGAGGTGCAGAGGGAGGAATTGACAACACGGGCGGGGGCGCCGGTTTTGACCTGTCCTCTTCTCACCTCACCGCCGGCAGCTCTGCACTACTGTGCCTTGCTGTGCGGACTGCGGAGCGCCCATCCTATGATTATTCTCTCCCTCTCCCGTCTGGTCCTACCTCCTCATCACTGTGCTTTTGTCACGGGATGGACACTGGAGGATGGAATGAATTGGATGGATGCGTGAATGAATGAATGTTCTTCTCAACATTCTTCTTCGTTTCTTCCACGCAAAAGATCATTATAATATAAATTAAAAAAAAAGAGACACAACGGTCCATCTTGCTGAGGCGAACACGCTTTAGCATATAGTATACATACCAACATTTTTAACAAATATGTTAGAAGATACAAATATTAATAATGTTTTTCCCATACATATAGTCAAAAGTCAAAACACATGCCTTTATATAAAGAGAGAACGAGGCATGGCGTGGGCACGTAGGAATGGAATGATATACCCACCATGCACACAGCTTCAACACAAATATTACCAAACCACATGAGTTCAGGCCAATAGGTCACATATGACTACGGGCTCTTTGGATAACTCCAACTGAACTTTATCCACCTCAATTTTAGGCCTAAGTATCCAACCAATTGAACTAAAAATGGACTAAACTTCAGTGTTTATCCACTTACCATTAGTTCATTAGACATTAGTAGTTAATGAATAATATGGCCCAAAGTGAACAAAAAGGTGATCATGCGTCGTCTATGGCTAGGAAATCTTTTAAATTTTAGCTCAGTTTTAGTCTATTTATCTAAACACACTTGACTAAAAATGCTTCACCTAAATTTGAGCTCAACTAAACATTATTTTCATCTAAAGTTTTTGTTCATCAAACCAGGCCCGCACCTTCTCCCGGCTACCTCGCTGGGCTGCTTTTGAAACTTTAATTACGTTGTACTGACCAGCTCGAATTCGTAGTTGACCTCATCAGTGCACGCAAGGACAGACACCACGGCAAATAAAGGTGGCCGGCACCGGCAGGATGACACTTGACACTGCATGGAGTATCACTCACTGCGCTGCATGCGTTTGCTCTCATTCCTTCCTTTACACAAAGTCAGGGGAGGGTTTGCTTTTCTACGTACGACCGCCATTGTTTTCATTTCAAGCACACCTCGATCGAGTCGTCCCAGGCTCCCAGCCCAGTCACCGTCGTCTCCTTCCTTGGTTCTCGCACGCTTCACCCCTCGCCTTTTCGGTTACGGCTTACGTTACGCCCCACACTGGTTCGCGGCTGCTTAGCTTACCTGGGTTCCTATTTTTGGACAGGTTTTAGGTTCAGCTCCCGAAAGGGAGCGCTCTGCTTCCCCTTCCTTTCTTCTCTTCTTCCCTGGATGAAACTGAAATATAAGATCATGTTGTTTTCAGTTCACAAGACAGCAAAAAACACATACAAAGGGAGAATTCAACACGTGACACACGTTGGAGAGAAGGGACAATATATAAAAGTACTAGTACATGCAGTCTATAACAGTATATAACACTAGGGAGGAAGAAAACTCCGTCCATATAACACAGTTCAGTTGTGGCTTACTACATTTCAGATGTCTGAATTTTCAAGCAACCTTTTTAGACGATTAACTAATATAATTAGAAAATAGTAACTCACAAGAGACAACTCGTATTTTTTTGTCATCAAACAATTATAAAATTACATGTCATTTTAGACGATTAACGGTGACGCTTGGCATACCCGTGAGGCCGTGACAGGGAGGCGGCGCCGGGAAAGGAATATGCACTACTCCTGCAGGAGAAAGTAGGAGACGAATTTGACCCGGCCTTCTTTTTAATCTTCTTTTGTTTTCTTTCTCTTTTTTTTTTATGTTTCTCTTTCACGCATCGTTGGGTGAATCAAAAGAAGGCAACGTCAGAGAATTACCGGTCCTCTTCTGATAAACTGCGATGCAATTCCAGGGGCAGGGACACAGTCGCAGAGAGGGCTGCCGCCGAGGCCGAGGCCAACGAGAAGTCCAGCTCGGCGTGGCGCACGAAGCAGGAGGCAAAGCACATGGAAATACGGGGCAAATACTCCTGCTTTGAGCCGAGCTGGACAGTTCAGAGCTCAGCCTCAGCAGGGGCCCGGCCACCGCCTTGTTGTTATACATACGCACAAGGACGCACACAGCTCCACAGGCGGCCGAGTGGTCTGTGGTCATCACTCCCAGGTCCCAGCCACTGTGAACTGAGGAGAGGAGAGAAAGAGGGGCTCTCATCGCCATCATTCAGCTCTTCCCCAACCTTTTCCTTCTCCCCTCCGGCCATAGCCATAGGGCGGCCTGTGCTCCTGCTCGCTTTGGTGGTGTTGCTGCTTTTCCTCTTTGTTAAAAGGCTGCTCCCTCCGTCGTCTCCTGTCATCCCCTTTCTCGCTTCTCATCGCACTGGCTTGCCTGCTAAGGTCAAATAGCCATCCATCCATCCATCCATACCATACGCCTCTTTCCCTTTCTCTTTCCTCTTTAACCTCTCTTTCTTGATTTCCCAAGCTGCTACGAGGCTCAGGGTGCTTCGCATGGCCATGGCCTCCGCGGCTCCTCCTCCTCCTGCCAGCCACCAAACTGAGCAAAAGCGCCGCCAAATCTGCCTCTGACCTCCCCACCAAATACCCAACCAGCGCCCACCCACCACCTCTTTCTTTCTCTGTTCTTGCACACCACAAGTAGCTCAGCTCACAGTGTCAGCTCAGGCTCATCTCAGCAAGCTAGCAGCAGCAGCTTCTGCGCGAGCGTAATGGAGAGCAGATGGCGGAAGGCCAAGATGTCGCTGGGGCTCAACCTCTGCGTCTACGTGCCCCGGACGCTGGAAGGCGACGACGCCAGCTCGCCCAACACCGCCTCTTCCACAGCGGCGCTCGTGTCGCCGGTAGCCTCCTCGTCGTCCGCCGCGACGAGCACCAACACCACCCCGACGGCTGCTTCGGCGGAGCAGAGCAACGGCAAGCCGAACAGCGGTGCCGGCGCGCTCATGCCCACCACCCCGACGCCGACGTCCGCCGGGCTCCGCCTCTCCAAATCCGGCAGCAAATCCTTCAAGGTACCGCCCGTCCTCCCGTCTCCGTCTCCATCCATCGATCCGCTAAAGGAAGGTTGCAGCTTGCCAAGATCCATCCATGTGAAACTCAAAAAAGATCACTCTGCTTGCTGCACTAATTTCTTTTGGTCCTTCAAATCTTCAACTGCAGTAGCAGCCTAGCAGGTCAGCTCCAAACAAGAAAAAAAATCGCAGCTGCAGCAGCAAGTGTTCTTTCAGGCTGCAGGAGTCGTTCACCTGTGCTGTGCTGTTCTTTTGCTCCAAATGATGCATGCAACAGTGTTAACAATAGCTTTCATCACACATCCGCACACGCAAAAGGGTGCAACACTAGTAGAAAAAAGGTGATGCAGGAGGAGGTGGCGGTGGTGGAGGAATATCATCATGAAGGGAGGGAGTTTGTCTTTCTTTAAACCATGGGGTCCTTGGGGTCCTCCTCCCTGCTCTCCTCTCTCACATTCCATAGTCCATAGGAGATAGCCATAGTCCACCACCACCATACCCTTGTGCCTCTGGCCCTCTCCCATTCATCATTCACTTTTTTTCCTCTCCCCTTTTCTCCTCCATAGCCTGCCCTCTCGTTTCACTTCTTTTTGTGGAGGCATAGCATCCTTTTCAGAACAGCTCCGGCACTGTTCTCAGATCCCTTGTGCGTTCTTGCTCCAAACTTGCATGTTGCAGCACAGGGACTCTACGGATTCCCGAGAGCCCACCACCGGCTCGCTTTGGGGCGCCCTGCTGACAGAATCGCAAAAGGAGGTATTCAGACCATGGCCCAGTTTCAAACCTGCAATCGTTATTAAATTGCAATGTCTGCAGTTACTTGTTTCGGACACGCTGCTAATATTTGCAGCCTGTTTATGAGCCAGCAGTCACAACAAATCAGCCGCAGCCACAATAAGGCCTGCCGATTGGTTTCCAAACTGCTTGCCTGAGGTCATCGCCCTTTATTTCTTCCTTTTCTTCTAGATGGTGTATTAGCTAGTCAGCAATGACTAATTCAGATTAAGGCACCTAATTCGATGGATAATATTAAGTTTGTTTGACCATGGGCTGCTTATGGCAACATGACTGATTGTTGTAGAGGTAGTTTCTCTTTGCAAACCGTGTTGATTAGATATAAATTTCAGAACGGCTGCTTTCTGGCTGCAAGTCTGAAACTGCGGCATATGACCACAATTTGGGATCAACCATGACAGCACCTCAAATATAGAGTATTTCTTTAGGACAAAAGTATCCAACGATTTATCAGACTTCTCTCATTGTAAATTTATCTATTAAAGATGTACGGTATGTTTGATGTCTGTTTCTTTATATGTTTTACCATTCTCAGATTATTATGTCTACTTCCTATTCTTATACCTTTCGCCCTTTTTTTTTTCCAGAAAACATGCGCCATATGTTTGACCACAATGAAGCCTGGTCAGGGCCATGCTCTCTTCACAGCAGAGTGCTCACACACCTTTCACTTCCATTGTATTTCGGCAAATGTTAAGCACGGAAGCAGCAGCTGCCCAGTCTGCCGTATCAAATGGAAGGAGCTCCCATTTCGTGGTCCCTTGCCTGCTGAATTACCCCAAGGAAATGCAAGGATTAGTCCAGTTAATGGGTACCAAAATGGAGGCCATATGAACATATTGCGACCACTTCCCCGTGCACGCTCTTCTGGCCGTCTTCATCATCTGGCCACATTGCTGCCTGACACTGACCCTGGTACTTTCAATGACGATGAACCCTTGGATTTGTTGTGTGAGGAGGCTAATGACACTCAACAGAGTTGTTTGAGAACAGTAGAGATAAAAACATATCCAGAGTTCACTGAAGTACCTGAAAATACATCAGAAAGAAACTTCACTGTTCTAATTCACCTTAAGGCACCCCTAGCTCATGCATCTGCAGTCATCCAGCAAACTCGGAGATGGCAATGGACTAAGTACAACTCGTGCCCCTGTTGATCTCATCACAGTTCTTGATGTCAGTGGAAGTATGGCTGGTACCAAACTCGCATTATTGAAGAGGGCTATGGGATTTGTCATTCAGAACCTTGGATCCTCTGATCGGCTTTCCGTCATTGCCTTCTCATCATCCGCACGGAGGCTCTTCCCACTTCGTCGGATGACTGAGTCTGGTCGGCAGCAAAGCTTGTTGGCTGTTAATTCACTGACGTCAAATGGTGGGACCAATATTGCAGAAGGTCTCAGGAAAGGCTCCAAGGTGATCGAAGAACGCCAGGCCAAGAATCCGGTCTGCAGCATCATCCTTTTATCAGATGGTCAAGATACTTATACGGTCTCACCAACTGCTGGTGTACACAAAGGAGCACCAGAGTATTGCGCGCTCTTACCATCCACTAATGGTAACCAGCAGGTACCTGTTCATGTTTTTGGATTTGGGGCTGACCATGACCCAGTCTCGCTGCACTCCATCTCACAAACTTCTGGTGGGACCTTTTCATTCATCGAGACAGAGGCTGCTATTCAAGATGCATTTGCGCAGTGCATTGGTGGGCTTTTGAGTGTAGTTTCACAAGGTCTGCATGTAAAGGTCGAGAGCCTCCACCCTGAAGTGCACTTTGGCTCCATCAGATCAGGCAGCTATTCTAGCAGAGTTTCAGAGGATAAGAGGAGTGGCTCCATAGATGTTGGGGACCTGTATGCTGAAGAGGAAAGGGATTTTCTGGTGTCTGTAAACGTCCCACCTGGCTATGGGGAAACAGCACTTCTCAAGGTTGGCTGCGTCTACAAAGATCCACTCATGAAGGAGACAGTGAATATGGCTGATGTGCAAGTGAAGATCTCCAGGCCAGCATTCGTCTCAGTGCAAAGCGTGTCAATCGAGGTGGACCGCCAGAAGAACCGTCTTCATGCAGCCGAGGTGATGGCTGAAGCAAGGTTTTCCGCAGAGCGTGGTGACCTTGACCAACGCTGTTTCTCTACTCGAAGACTGCCGGAGAATGATCATGGGATCGGCATCAGGGCATGTCCGGTGATCGTCTGTGCCAAGCACTGGATGCTGAGCTGAAGGAGATGCAAGATCGGATGGCCAATCGGCAAAGGTATGAGGCATCCGGTCGGGCATATGTCCTCTCAGGCTTGAGCTCCCACTCATGGCAGAGGGCAACCGCCCGCGGGGACTCGACGGACAGCGAGAGCCTAATCCAGGCGTACCAGACTTCATCCATGGTGGACATGCTGCTGCGCTCGCAGACAATGAGCCGCTCATCGACCCCTCGGCCAACTCCACAGATGAGGCACGCGAAATCATTCCCAGCACGCCCGCAGCCAAGGTAACTGCACTTGGGTATTGCCAAGATGGATTCGCCTGAAGCCTAATTTGCATGTCGATGCTGTGCGTAGTAGCGTCGCCTAAATTCCTTAGTTTTGTGGCGGGAGGACAGGGACCAGGGTATAGTTTGTGTGGGTATAAGGGGATGTAACGGTGTAAATTTGATTTGGGGTTGGTGGAGGTAAATGGTGAGAGAGGTAAGGTATTTTATAATTGGGGGTAGGGGCATGGTATACGTCCTGGGAGAAATGGGCAGGAGGGTGGGCTATTTTTTTTTTTCTACCGTTGGTGGTGACTTGGTATACTCTAGTATTGTACTAGCTCCTTTGTGTGGTGATGTACGTAAGGGAAGGGTATACATTTGTGGACTCTTTGAGGAGGGATGGATGCCTAATCCTGATCCTGATCCTTGCAAGGTTTGTTTCCTCAACCTGGAAATGGAAAAGGTTTGTTGCCTCTTCCTGAAAATGGAATTAATGATCCTGCTGGTGCCGGGTATTCTTCCTTATGCCTAGAAATCTGGTTACTTGGTCAATGATCATTTTGTGTTCCATGCTTCCATCTTCGCAAGTAAAAATTTGGAGGCACTGCTACTTGACGGTGGACATCTGTCCATAAAGCCTACCTCCGTCAAACAAACAAACAAGCGAAAATTGTTGTTTCACAATTGTTCTAAAATCTTGTCCTAAATTTAGCAAAACTTTATACAGAGAAAAAAGTATCAAACAAGCTTCGTCGCAAGATAAAAATGGTCCCTAAACTAAACTCGGTTCGGGGGAGATCAAAGGACGTGGAGTATGCAGAGATCCCAACATTCCCAACGCCATGCCGAGAAATCGAGTATCGAAGTGATCATCTGACCTGATTGAAGAGGCGTGGTCGTCGTCAGGCTCATGCCCAAAATCGGTTTCCCGACCTATTCGGCAACCGGAACCGCCCATTGGCGCCGGGGATATACGCAGGCCGCGGAGGAGGGGTGAGCCTGCGCTCGTAGCTGACGCCCCGCCCCGCCGCGTTCGGCAGCAGAAACCCGCGGCAGCGGCGCACCGTCGAACTCGACGATGGGATCATGGGAGGAGGAGAAGTGGCGGCTCAGCCCGTGTTTAGATACCAGTTGCAGATATAATTCTACATTGTAGCACGCTCATTTTTATTTGATAATTTTTGTCTAATCATGGCTTAAGTAGGCTTAAAAGATTCGTCACGTGATGTACATAAAAAAGTATAAATTTACAAACATTTCGTCTATATTTAATGCTCTATGTATGTACCACAACATTAATGTGACTAGTTACCATTGTAATTTGCAGTGTACGAAGCCTAGAAGATGGCTGGACGCGCGGCGAGACAAGACATGTCGTGCAATGGGCTTCTCTTTCCTTCCTTTTTCCTAGTATTTCGCAAGCCCATGTGAGGTGACCAACCCGTATGGTCCGGGCCTTGGCCCGTTTGTTGAGAACAAAAAGGCGGCCCGGTTGGATTGGTGGATGGCGACAATTGGTACCATCGTGTGGGCTGCCGCGATGCGGACGCTTCAACTGCAACGGTCGGGGTCGGTTGAGGGCACAGGCAAATAGAGTAACCAGGTACTGTAGAGTAGAAAATACTGAGACTACTATTTACACAATATAAATTATTATTACTACTCGTAGTTTGCAAAAAAATATTTTTCTTTCATCACGCATTAGCTTTTGTTTTTCTCTCTATCTTCTTTTTTAGCGTGAACCATCTTCTCTTTCCTTAAGTATACGTAGTTTGTAGGGTATTTTTTTTTTATCGTGGCACTTGAGGCTACTGTTAAAAAAACAGCGTCAGCGAAGGTCCAAATTGACCTGTTCCTCCTACTTGCCCGAGTCCGTAAACGATTCGTACATACTTCCGGATATTCTACGCTGACCTGTACTGTACCTAGTATTTCCTTCCGGATACCACCGGTACTCCTCGTGAGTATTAACAATTTGGTATCCACCGGGAGCTTCCAGTGACTTGTAGTTGTAGGTTGATCCACTCCTGTGCTTTATCGCTAGCATGCATTTCCATCATCATCATCACCACTAATAAAACGAGCTGGATCCGATCTATCTCCCTCTGGTTCTTTAATAATGACTTTTATTAATCATGGCGTCTGCGTCGGTGCACAGCTGATGGTACCAAGAGAGAAAGTTGGAGTGCTCACTTCAGGCTTCATAGATCGATCGGCAGCCTAGATTCCGTCTTAACCCGGCCCTACAGCCGGTTCCTTTAACTTAAGTTAGAAGTCAGATAATACTCATCTCACAATCCCCGGTTTTTGGCGTATTTTTGGGTGGCCTCTGGCGTGTCAGTGTCACCAAAGATCTCTATGGTGATCATAGTACCAGCAGTCTAGCAGTGGCTGATGTGAATGTGATGATGGTAGGCAGGGCAAGGGCCATGAGAAGATGGTCGCCTGTCGGTTGTCATCTGGCAGCCATTTTTAGCTCCCGTTTCCCATTTTCTTAATCGGGTGAGCAAAGTATATTGCTTTCCGCATTGCATCTGTGAGGGTAATCAGATGCGCTAATGCCCACTCTGATAATAAAAAAACATGAAAAAAATAGAATGAAACTGGGGACCTCACACCTCACATGGGGGTTAGGCGAACGAACTGTGCGAGCCTAGCAGCACACGTGGTGTAAAGCATGGCACGGATTTCTTGGCAAGAAATTCCGAGTTCATCTGCAGTTCTTAATCCGCAAGAAAAACAAAAGAGAAGAAAAAGAAAAAGATGCACTACCTAGTCTTGTCAAAAAAAAAAAAAGATCTAGAAGAAACGAGGGTTTGACGATTGACTTGACGCCGTCGTGAAAGGAGGGCCTCCCTTCCTTCCAGCTGGCCCACCTACCAGCCAGTAATCGATAACCAGATTGAATTAAACCTCCCCATTTTTTTGGGGAATAAGACCTGCCCATTTGAATTTTCAGAAATGGAGTCATACCTGACAACCTGTTCTTTCTCCCTTTCTCAGCTCCAGCTCGTTTTCAACAACCCCTACACAAAAAAAATAACGACACGAGAATTACCAAAAAAAAAAAAGGAAAACATTTCACCACCCGTAGCTAACTACTACCGTTGATCAATTATTCTGTTCTCCCGCTAGCCGTCTGATCGAATAACCCAGCCATTATTCGTTGGCGCACCAAACCAAAGCGCTGGAGTGCGAAAAAAAGAAAAAAAAATCGTCCTCCTCCTCCTCGTCCTCTTTCCCCTCCCGCATCCTGCACCTGCTCGCCACGCCAACCCAGCGCACGGCACAACACAACCCATTCGCACCGCACCGCGTCGCGGCGAGCGAGCGGGCGACAGCTCAGGAAGGCAGGGAGGGAGGAGGAAGAAAAGGGCAGGAAAGCCAAGGGAAGCGGGCGCGACCACCGCCACCCTCCCCCATTCGTCGCCCCGCCTCCTCGCCCGCCGAGTGGAATCCCCGTGGACTCCCACCCCCGCCCCCACCCCCTTGTGCGTCGCCGCCGCACGCCGGGCCGATCTGCCCCGCCGCCTCCCTCCTCCTCAGGTGCGCTTCTGGCTGGCCTCACGCTGTTTCCGCGGCCGCCGCCGCCGCCGCGTCTCCTCCCCCGCGGGCGCGCTTCCTTGTCGGTTGGGCTGGGAATGACCCGGGCGCCGGATCTCCTTCTCTGGGCCAGGCGGTGTCGGTGGCTGCTAGATCTGTTGCGCGCCGCACGGCCGCGGCCGCGAGGTTGCCGCCGGCGCGGCCCGCGTAGATCTAGCTCCTTCCCCGCTTTTTTGGTTGCTAGATAGAGCTGTTTCCAGTTTGGTGCTGCCGGGTTCTGTATTGCCGTTCAAATTGCTGGGCTCGAGCATGCTTTCTGAGCGCCCGGATTCGTGCTCTGAGCTTCCAGACGAGGCCGAAACGGGAGTGCAAGTTGGAATGCGTGCCATGGGATGGGATCTCGATCGCTGTTGGATCTTACGCTGGTGAATGAATTGGCTGTTGCAGGTGTCCAACCGAGGAGGACATAGAGCTGGGCGTATCATAACGAGCTAGATTTCAAAAAGAAAAAAACGGAGCCATGAAGAAAGTGTTCGATCAGACGGTCCGGGACTTGTACGTGATTTGCCTGCTGTATTCCTGTCGTTTACCGCGTGTGATTTCGAACCGCGTCTGTTTGTTAGCTACTACCTCTCTGCTTGCATGAATTGACATAGGAATTTGTTTTCCCTCTCTTGCTTTTGCAGAAAAAGAGAGGTGAACAAGAAGGTCCTCAAGGTGCCTGGAATAGAACAAAAGGTGAGGGATCTGTGTGCTCTGCCGCCCTTCCATCCACAACCATGTGCATGTTCACGTTTGTTTGTTTTCTACTATTATTACTTTCCCTTGCCAGTTGTTGCAAAAAGTAGTTGTTTTGATGCGGTATCTCCGTTCTTGCTCTAATTTATGTACAGATTCTTGATGCCACAAGCAACGAACCGTGGGGCCCACATGGATCTCTCCTGGCAGACATTGCTCAAGCAACACATAACTAGTATGCTCCCTCCTCCCCCACCCCCTGTTTTCTGATTGGCTGCTTGTTGAACAGAAACCAATTTTGCTGGTGCTAATGTGGTTTGCATGTTTGTTTGCAGTCATGAGTATCAGATGATCATGAATATTGTGTGGAAGAGGGTTAGTGACACTGGTAAAAACTGGCGTCATGTTTACAAGGTAAGAAATTGTCCTGGCGCCACGAATATTTAAACATTGTTTATTTTTTTGGGAAATATGTAAAAACATTAATAATTATTACATTAATATTTGAACAGCTTATAACTGATTTTCTTCTCTGCCGTGCTGTAGGGATTGATTGTCTTGGATTACCTGGTGGCGCATGGTACTGAACGAGTTATTGATGACATAAGAGAGCATGCTTATCAGATATCAGTAATGCTAAGCGCACTCTATTCTGCATTATTATATTTTAATACCATTTTCAAGTTTGGTTCTGGCATTGGGGATTCTTGCATCTTGCTTACTTGGTGCGCTAACACTCTGCTTGAAATTACAGGCACTAGCTGACTTCCAGTACATTGATTCTTCTGGGAGAGATCAAGGTAGCAATGTACGAAGGAAATCCCAGAGCCTTGTCAGTTTAGTTAATGATAAAGAAAGGATACAGGAAGTTAGACAGAAAGCACTCGCTACCAGGGACAAGTAAGTATAGCTTTATGCCATGCTTGCTGCATATATTGATTAGTGCATACTGTTTTGCAGGCAACTAAGTTTCCTTTTGTTGAACTGATTACCTTTTTCTGTTCATCTTTAGATACAGGAGTGCGTTTGCTCCCAGTGGCAGGAGCCCAGGTCGATATGGTGGTGGTTATGATAATGACCGCTATGAAGGCAGCTATGGCAGTAGATATGACAACAGAAATGGAAATGGGAGGGAAAGAGATTATGGATACAGGGACGATGACAGATATGGTGGACCTGGAGATACACCCAATCGGGAAGGAGACCGTTATTCCAGAGATTCTAATGACCGCTATGGCAGAGACTACAGAGAAGATGACTACAAGGGAAGTCATAGCAACCATGAATATGCTGAAGGAGCAGGTCGCAGAAGCTATGGTCAGGAAAGGGATTCGTATGGGGATGATGAAGCTTATTCATCCCGGTCCGTTTTCTGTTTCAACTTGAAATTATTACTTATTAGTTATTATTGTCCATACTTGCTATCAGCAACTAATATATGGAATAGTTAGTTCCTTAAATTGCACCGCCCTTCGGATTTTAGGGCTCTTAGTGGATCTTAACACCCTTCTTCTTCCCTTGCAGTGGCCGTGGCAGCAATGCTGATGGGTCTACTCAGGATGATAGGTAAATAATGGAGAGTGGTCATGTACACTAACTTTTTAGCTTATTTGTTGGAGTAATCCTTCTAAATTCTGTTATCTGCGATTACAGGCCCATAGAGCGAAAGCTTTCTAATCAGCAAATTGCTTCAC
Source organism: Eremochloa ophiuroides (assembly GCA_038502445.1). Classification (NCBI taxonomy): domain Eukaryota; kingdom Viridiplantae; phylum Streptophyta; class Magnoliopsida; order Poales; family Poaceae; genus Eremochloa; species Eremochloa ophiuroides. The sequence continues at coordinate 79,679,762 of JAHLJS010000005.1, read as the reverse complement.
CACCACCGAACTACGAAGATGTTACAAGAGATGGCCAGGACAATCTTCACGATGACAGGTCAGTATTCTATTCTGGATGCTTTAATTTCTTGGCTGAGCAATGGCCCTTTACTGAAACTCTCAAATCTCAGAAATGGAGGAAGTGTTCCTGCTGCAGTACCAAGGGTGTCCTCTCCTTCAGTTCCCGCAACAACTGTTCCTGCAGGACAGGTGAATGGGGTTCATGACAATGCTGTTGAAGATGTACCTGCACCACCAACTGCTCATGCTGAGCCTAATGGATTTGATGAGTTCGATCCACGTGGATCTGTACCAGGTATAGTTGTGTTCTGTTTCAGTGATAAATACACCACTAGTGTAAATGAAAGTAATGAAAACATCATTTTGGAAGGTATTTTTGGTGTTTTTTCATATACAAGATCAATGTACAAGGGAATGGTATCTAACCTGGCATATTGCTAGTATCAACATCCTTGGTAAATATGTGCTGATATTATGTTTGGTGATCCATATTCCTTTTCAGATTCTTCCCCTCCTGTAAACCATGCACCAGTAGCGAATAGCTTGGAGATGGATTTGTTTGGATCAGATCCTATTAGTTCATTGGCTTTGGTGTCTGTGCCTCAACCAACGACCACGTCAAATGTTGAAGCACCGGCAAATTCAGGTTTTGAGGCAAATAGTTTCGTGGGCATGCCTCCTGCTTCCACTGGATTTGGCGAGGTATATGCATAACTTACTGTCATTCATGTATTTGTCCTTGTTGGGTTTGCGATGCTATTTTACAATTCATGAGTTCTTAAATTGGCTTGCAACTGTTCTAAAACATTGCAAGAGCTTTTCACTACTTTGTGAAGTTTGATGTATTAGATAAGCTAAATGATATAAGGGAAATGCCTTGTTAACATAGTTATGGCTTTATATTACAACTACACTTAAACTTGAAACACAAAGAGTAGTAATGAAAGAATTTCTGTCAGTAGGCATGTTTTAATTCAAACATCAAGTAACTTTGTTTGGTGATATTGTCTGTTAGTGCTTCTTATAATCTGTCTAGTCATAATAGCTAATCGAAGAATTCTTTTTATTGTCTTTTAACTTTGCAACAGATTGATGCCTCGAATCCTTTTGGGGATCCTACACCTTTCAAGGCAGTTCTTGATGAAAGTCCAGCGCTACCTCAGACACATGCTGCACCAGCTGGTTCTTTCCAGTCCACTGGACCTGGTGCAGATGTGAACCCTTTCCAGCCTGCTTCAGCCGCAAGCTTTGGTTTTGGAGACACTCTTGGTGATCTCACTTTTCCGTCAAACGCTGCACCTGAGCAGCAAGATATGTTTGCAAACACAGCCTCCTTGCCTTCAGAGGTAGCACCAGCAAACCCATCTGTGGATCTCCAGCAGCCAGTTCCTACTAATTTCCCCTCTCAGGCACCTCAGCCAGTTTCTGGCCCATTGCATGCTGCTCCCACATCATTTGCTCCTTCTCAGGCTGCTCTCACACCATTTGCTCCTTCTCAGGCTGCTCCCACATCATTTGCTCCTCAGGCACCTCAGGCTGCCCCTGCATTTGCTTATTCACAAGCGCCTCATCTTGGTGCTGCCAACCAGTCTCAATTTTTCCAGACCGCCCCATCATTTCCTCCTTCACAGGTGCCTCAATCTGTAGCACCCAATCTGCCATCAGGCCAATCGGACTTCTTTATGCAACCAGCATCAGGGTCTGGTATTGACAGCCTGTCTGGGGTTCCTACACAGAATGGAGCACCATCCTACATTCCTCCACAGACTTCTCAGTTCACTGCTCCAGCAAATCAACAACCATCTCAGCCAAGCTTCCTCCCACAAACTAGCACGCCACCACTCCAACCTGCCTTGATCTCTCGGGGGGCATCCCAGCCCCTTGGTGTGCCAAATTCAGTGCCTACTGGTGGCAGCTTCTCATTGCAGTCAAGTTCATCAGCTCCCCCAGAAACAATCATTTCTGCTTTGCAAGTTAATCAAACTGAACCAGTGAAGAAGTTTGAGCCCAAATCTAAACTGTGGTCTGATACTTTGAGCCGAGGTCTTGTCAATCTGGACATTTCTGGACGTAAGTGGCCTGTCATGTTTCTTTTTTCCCCCTTTAATGCCAACAGCTTACCTTTGTGTTGGCTGACCTTATTGCGGTTTGTTTTTTAACAGCAAAAGCGAATCCTCATGCTGATATTGGAGTTGACTTTGATTCAATCAATCGCAAGGAGAAAAGGCAGGAAAAGAAAATCAACCAAACACCTGTGGTGTCTACAGTCACCATGGGCAAAGCCATGGGAGCTGGTTCTGGCATTGGTCGAGCTGGTGCAGGCTCAATGGCACCTCCTCCCAACCCAATGGGTGCCGGCAGGGGTATGGGTATGGGTCCTAGTGCCGGTGCCGGTTATGGTGGTGGAATGGGAATGAACCGGCCAATGGGCATGGGGATGGGGATGGGAATGAATCAACAACAGATGAGGATGGGGATGAACCAACAACCGATGGGAATGGGGATGAACCAACAACCTATGGGAGGAATGAACATGGGGATGGGGATGAACCAGGGGATGCCGATGCGCCCTCCTATGGGGATGGGTCCTGGTGGAATGCCCGGTGCTGGCTACAATCAGATGGGCGCAGCATACGGTGGTCAGCAGCCATACGGAGGGTACAGGTGAGGAGGGGCTATACTCCCACACCACAGATTACGGGTTGAGGTGTTGAGAAACAGTTTAGGAGGCATCTGTATTTTCCTCACATGGTTTTGGTTTGTGTATGATATCTTGTTTCTTTTGGGGGCGGGTGAGAAGGGTATAATTTTCGTCACTATTCTTTTACAATCCATGTTGGATACTGTACCTACTAAATAGCAAATAGCAAAAATGTGAACAAGGGCGGTGCTACAACTACTGTGTTGTGTTGGATGCGAAGCCACTTGATATATTACAGAGCTCCCATGTAGCTGTATACTTTGCTATAGGCTGCTTCATTTAGTAAACATATTATTTGTTTCAGCATTCTTGCTGAAAGGATAATAAATGGCTGTACCATTTGATTGAATTCTCACGTTTTTGCATTGAAGTTAGCATGCACGTGAAATTTGACGTGCTTTGTTCACATCATTATTCTTGTATCAATCACTGTGAAGGAACTAATACAATGGCTTGGAGCTAGCTGGACGGAGTCATCACTGAAGGAACAACGATTTGTCAAAAACTAATCAATTTGGTTACTGAAGACTGGGATGAACAGCTTGTGCGGGAGTGCGGGACATTTTTGGGAGAGGACTCGCTAGAATGAACTGCATGTTTGCTTATCTATACTAAGGGCATGTTTAGCAAGGCTCTGGCTCTGGCTTCTCTCCTGCCAAACGTTTTGTTGAAGGAGTCGTTTAGCCCGAGCCGGTCCAAAATGGTTCTGACTTCTCCGGAGAAGCCCCTTTGCAAGAGCCCAATCAAACACGCCTAAGTCGCTTCGCAAAACCAATCCTGGAGGCACAACAATGTTCTCAACATCTTTAGGGCGAGAATGCTACAATGTTCACTTGGAACTCTCCCAACATTGCTATAGTTGCAGATTACTTTATTCGTCTCAAAGTATAAATCGTTTTGATTTTTTTCTACATATATACTATGCATCATATATATAATACAAATTATGTATCTCGAGAATCTAAAATAACTTATAAATTAAAATAGAGAGTACTATATATGGCTATCAAAGTGAAAAAAATGTGAACTGAGCTAGATCCTCGGTTTGGGAGAATTAGTTACCACCAGCTTTTGCCAATCCTACCAAACTTCTTAGAGCAAATAAGGCGTGATGAAATATAGAGGAGTGAAGATGAGCACTTTAGGCCAGTCTCAATGGGGTTTCATGAGAGGTTTTATATATATTAAATAGGGTGCCACATCATTTTTTTTTTGAAACTAGAAGAAGAGAGAAGGGAAATATTTCATCACCATAAAATTTATCCGCACTGTTTTCAACACATTGGAAACGCCGTGAAACTTGCACTGAGGTCTTTATTTTGTTTCATGGAGATAGGAAAGAGAGATGATAGGGACACATGATACCTGTGAATAATACAATAAGCAAAGATGCCATGCCATGAAACTTTACATGGTGGGAGAAACTCGTTTCATATCAAAGTTTCACACGTTGGAAATAGGGAGATGAAACTCTCGATTAAAACTGGCCTTATAACCAGCTAAAAGCCAATCGAGACACTGGCTTCAAGAATTCCTTTAAAAGAATGACATAAACTATGTAACAACAGCGTGGTATGTATCAAAATCTAACCATTATAGGAATAGACTGTTAAATGAGCTGTAGATGACATGATACTTGCATATAAGCCAGCAGTCAACTAAATTAGCCATGCTCTTTCCTTTTTCTATGTCTAGTGATCGACTATCTCACTTGTTAGATTTTGCGTCATGACTTTTCATAGTGTCAACTAAAAAATATTGAAAACTGAAATAAAAAACTAAAAAGTCATTTCCTCACTTTTTATGAGAACTGTAAGTCCATTTAAATTGTGTGGGGAATGCTTTAGCTTTATTTGCTAGACGCAGTAAACACCAGTGACAATTTCTTTTTGGTACAGCCTAGGATTAAGGAGAGGACAAAACCTTGTTACAATTTAGGATCTGCTTGGTACAACTCACAGTAACTTCATGAACTGTCGTGAGTTGTTTCTTTCTTCTTTTTTTTTTTGCCAAACACTCATTTTCAAAATAGCTTTAGCTCTATGAGTGAAACTATTTTTTCCCCTTATCACAGAGAAGGATGAGTTGACATAAAGCTAGGAAAAATACTTTATCCTAGTTCTCTCTCTACTTTTCTCTCTCACAACCATGCATGAAGTTATTGAAGCTGTTTTACCAAATAACATTCTTAAACAGTTTAAATTTAACTAAAAAGCTGTTCATGAAACTATTTTTTTTAAAAAAACAATTTTACTAGTGAGGCACGGGCCAAATGGGGCCTCCACGCTCCAATATAAAAAGTTGAAAGAACTAAGAAAAATAATCGGCCGTTCAGACCCAATCCAACGGCCGGCATCTCGCTCGTTAAAACCCGTCTCCCAGTTCACCGTTCTCCCCCTCACACAGGTCTCCGGCGAAGTCTCCTCCAGACCGCGCTCCGCATCTTGTCGACGCGACGACGACGAACCGAAAACCCTCACAAATCGTCTTGATGCGGGGTCTAGCCGTCTCCACCGTGTAGCACCAGTCGGATCGAAGAGGTACAGGTGCTTCGGGTCGGCGCGCGCTTCTCCCTCATGGCGCCGGCGCGAGGGGTCCGATCTGGGGGCTCGGCTGCGGCGGCGGCGCTGGTCTCGGTTCTGCTCGTGGGTTGCCTCGTCGCGGGCGGCCAGGGGGCCGAGATCCGCCGCCAGAAAAACGTGCAGGCTGCGCTCCGGGCCAAGTGGGCTGGCACGCCGCTGCTGCTCGAAGCCAGGTGAGTTTGCTTTTGGCTCTGTTCGCTGGTAGTTTGAGTGGCTATGCTTGATAGAGGCATGCCAATTTGACTTCACATTTTTTGGGTTTAGTAAGTCTATTAGTCACTAGGGATGAGCATCGAGTGAGCTGAACAGGTGATGTCAGTGCAATTCGTATCGGTTCGGTTCCTTGATTGCTGGACTATGTGACACTTGTGGGTGGTAATAGACGGGTCACGGGTGCCAATTGACACAGACTCATGGTTTAGTAGAAAACCTTCCGTATGGTCAGCTTCAGGGATCCTTTCAGAACTGAATCATATTAGATTACAGCAATGTGATCTATTTTATTTTCAGTGCTGTAAAACTATTAAATCCTACAGACCGGTAGTCGGTAGATGTCACATGCGTGTTGTGAGAGTATTTCATAAGCATAATAGTAGATGCAATAATCACCATTCTGATTCACAAAGGTAATAGTGTATATTCAGATGCTTTGTTTGAAACTTGAAAGATGATTTAAACCTGGAAGAAATTAAGATATTAAATGTTTTATTTAATATAAAATTCTGGCAGCCATAACCGTTCGTATTTAATAACAAGTATAGTCAAATAATGCTATCCAGCCTTGCAGCCTATCTGACATTGAGTTGAGATACTCAGTCAGATCCTAGATATTGGATTACCCCGTTTGCACTGATTTATGCAACAGATTCTATTTTATGCTCTGGAGAAGCATATGTGGATTGGCCCAAAACTCTACAAAACCTTCACATTTATAATCTAAATATAATTAACGATGGCATATGCTTATTTATTTAGTTATACAATTGAGAAACCAAATAAGGAAGGCAGTTGACTCTTGTATGCTTCTGACTTTGCTCTGCGGGCTGGAGCAAACATAAAAGTACTGTAGTACTTGTTAATTGACATTTTCAGCGTTGATGTTGGTTGATTAATTTTACTTGTTATGTTCCAAACAAGACCTGTTGAGCCTTTTGTTTACTATGTTTGTTAGTGAATTGCTTTCGAAAGAATGGAAGGATCTATTTTGGGATTTTATTGACCACTGGAAGGAACTGGACAAAGGCTCTGAATGTTTGACGGCAAAATGCTGTGCCCAGAAGATTGTTGAGGATACCCGCACACTACTCAACGAACCACTCTCTTCAATTTTCGAGTTTTCTCTTACCCTACGATCAGCGTCGCCAAGATTAGTGCTTTATAGGCAACTTGCAGAGGAATCACTGTCTTCGTTTCCTATTGATGATTCACCAGAGCAAATTTCTGGTCATGGTACTGTCAATTTTTTTAACGGGGCTGTGGGTCCTAGCTCTTCTGGAGGAACTTGCTGCTGGGTAGACACCGGGAATGCTGTATTGTTCAATTCAGCAGATCTACGGGAATGGCTTGAGGGATTGGGCAAGCTGTAAGTGCCTTCCCTTTTTCTTAAAATTTCCCCTTTTCTGAAGATGTAAGATGGGCAACTCATAAGATTTGATGAACAGAGCTATGGACTCCACTGAACAGCCTGAACTCTTTGACTTTGACCATATATATCCTCGCACAAATGTTACCGCTCCGGTTGCTATATTTTATGGGGCTGTTGGGACAAAATGCTTCAAAGAGCTGCATGTTCAACTATCAGAAGCATCAAAGCAGGTAACATACACATCCCTGTTTTGTGCTGTACTTCAGGGCATATGAGGTCATGAGGAAATAATAAACACAAGAAAATGGAGCCATTTGGTTTAGTACAAGGTCATTATTTGTTTGTTAACTATCCTTCAACATATAATGATATGAAGTTATTTCTACCATTTCTTTGACGTGTAAACACTGATAGACTATGCTTCTTTCTAGTTGACCTCCACACATGACAAGAGAGCTTAATTAATTTATCTAGCAGTAATTGATGTGGAGATTTTATTGTTTATACTTCTATTTATCACGCCACACCCCAATCAAATTGTGGCATCTTAATTTTTTTTTTTCTAAATCCTTTCTTTATCTATATGTATTGACAAGGAAGCACAAATGGGTTTATGAAGAATCATGATAATCTGTTGAGGGCCCAACACCTTTTCTTAGCTTGCCATTTCTACTAGTTACATTGTTTGATCTCCACAATCAATCATGGATATCTCTTCTATAATTAGCGTGCAAATTTTGTTTGGCTATTTGCTATCAGTATCTACTTTATGGTTACTTTGGCCCTTCTTCATGCTCCGGTTAACTATTTTACTTTATGTACTGTTCCTAGGGAAAAGTCAGGTATGCTCTGCGTCCTGTCCTACCATCTGAATGTGAGACCACGTCCACCTTTTGTGGTTCAATTGGTGCTCTAGATGCAGTCACCTTGAGTGGTTATGGGGTGGAGCTTGCCCTAAAAAACATGGAATACAAAGCTATGGATGACACTGCTATAAAGAAGGGTAATTCATCTAGCTGTTTTCTTTGCACCAGACAGCACACTGGTTTCTGCTTAGTTCTTTCTGAAAATGAATAAATGAACATGTATCGCAGCAGAAAAGGAAAAAAAACCCTACAGCCTACATCTTTTTCTAAAATAATTTATTTAAGTAGAAAAGATTATTTCTTTGACTGATGGAGCCCTGCAATAGACTGATTAAGCCCTGCTTTTTCTTGCCTTTCCAGGTGTTCCTCTAGAAGATCCTAAGACAGAGGACCTCAGTCAAGAAGTCAGAGGGTTTATATTTTCCAAGATTTTGGTTCGTTCAATTCAGAGATGTTCTATGTTCTATCGAGTCTAGGAACACAAGCTCTGTGATGCATAAATAAAGAAGCATTAATATCATTTTCTATGTTCTAGGAACGTAAGCCAGAGCTAAATGCGGAGATTATGGCCTTCAGAGATTATTTATTGTCATCGACAGTGTCTGATACACTTGAAGTCTGGGAACTCAAAGGTACTGTTGCCTACTTGCCACAAAAGTAGGTGTTCCTCAGATTTTTTCTTGTTTTGTTTTGTCCAACAGCAATGCATCATTTTTTTGTATGGGAAACTGTGGTTGCATCATTTGTATTACTTAACCACCTTTTTCATTTATGGTATGTTCCACACTGCAGATCTGGGTCATCAGACAGCACAACGAATCGTTCAAGCATCAGATCCTTTACAGTCAATGCAGGAAATCAATCAAAATTTTCCAAGTATAGTTTCTTCACTATCACGAATGAAGGTACTGTTACATCTTTCTCACTTTAAAATATGTCTTTGTTTCTCTGTTTTATTTTCAATTCATTCTCATTCATCCAAATTATGAAGTGGGTTTGGCTATTACTTACAACAATACCATGCTTGTACAGCTTGACGATTCCATCAAAGATGAAATTATTGCAAATCAGCGGATGGTTCCACCTGGCAAGTCATTGATGGCTTTGAATGATGCTTTGATCAATATTGAGGATCTTGATCTTTACCTGTATGTTCTACCTTACTTCCTGGATAGTGTTGTTTCTTATTTTTACTCTTTCTTCTACCTTTGCTTGGTTACGGGCACCTTAGCTATTTGCTTCTTGCTTCTTGCCTTGTGCATACCAAAATCGACTTGAGTCAGTGTACCCTTAAGCACCTGGCTAGTGATTCCACACTGCTTTTTATTAGAGGCTAAGCAGCCACTAATGAATGATATTAATTCTTACGATTCTAATCTTATAATGTAAGATAAGAAGAATATTGGACAATAATATTATATTGTCTCTTTTAAAGAGAAATGTCACATACCCAAACCTCCACCCACAAGTTCACAGCCAAACCAAAAAGGAAAGAACATACACCCAACCACCTGATTGCTCAGAACTGTTGTTGAGAAAACGATGGAACAAAAGTTGCTTATAATTTCCTCCAAACTTCTGCTATCTCATTCAGAAGGATTTATTGATGTTGTTAGTAAAGTATGTATGATAGCTCTTGTCAATTTGTTCACCTTTTCTCTCCACCAGCTTCTCAGTTCTGTACCCTTTGCTTGTTGTCAAGCTACTCTTCATCTTTGTCCTTGTATCTATCTCTCGAACATGCAGCAGGTTGCGTATTGTTATATTAAGAAGAATACCCCTTACAACACACCTACCACACCCAGTCACCCACTCAAGAAAACCTTACAGTTTCACCTTTTCCTAGATAGACAATGACCTCTACGGCTCTACCACACAGACACCTATGACTCCCCCGTCACATTGGCTATGAGGTAAGAAATACCCTGGGCCCTGGCCAGACCCCAAAGATGCATTGTCTCCTTACCGAGCACGATTGCTCTAGCTAAGTTGGGTGATGATGCTCCATTGAAAACGCAGCGGTTCCTATGGTCCCAAATGTACCAAGCCCATAAGTCCTTTTGTGGCCATACCATCAACCTCATTGCTTATCCTTTGCCTGCCAATCATCAATGGAGATTTCTTCCACCTGCAGTGCTAGATCAAGCTATCCACCTGAGAGGAGGAAAAGAGAACCAAAATTGCTTTGCAAAGACGTAAGAAATCAGCTGGCGCTGAACTGTCTCCCCCTTCCATCGCCCACCTATGTCCCGATAAGATATTCTACGGTTCTACCTGGCACACAGTTTCTGTATTTGCTGATTTGTTCCGTTTTCATCTTCTTTTGAGACTTCAGTAGCTGATTCACTAAAATGGATATTAATTTTGCTGTCCGATCATGTGATAACTAAAGTTGGCATTTTGTTATGGTTTATTCGACAGGTTAATGGATATGGTCCATGGAGAATTATCCCTGGCTGATCAGTTCGCCCTGTTAAAGGTGAAGTTCAAGAAATATGTTTGGAGGACCATTTTTTGTCTCACTCCAGCTTCTTTTTTTAATGCATCAACGCTTGGTCCAGAGCTCTATGTTCTGATACTACTATTTAGCTTACATGTTTCAAGCTTTAATATTCCTTTTGTCATCTTATAGCGTTTTCACCATATGAACTCTGCCACTTTTGGTGCCTTTAAATACTTGCTCCCTCCGTCCCTTTTTAACTGTTGTTCTTGCTTCCCGAGAAAGAACTTTGACTAAATTTATTAAAAAAATATTAATATGTATGATACATAATTAATATCATTATACAGATCGTTTGAATCTATTTTCATAATAAATTTATTTGGAGATACAAATATTCCTAATATTTTATACAAATCTAGTCAAACTACCGGCATGCCAACCAACAGCGACAAATATTTAGGGACAAAGGGAGAAAATCCGTATTTGGTTTGGCAATGCAACATTCGGCATAGTAACTGGATTCTGAAAATATTAATGGGATCACATTACATTCTGGTTGTAACAGGCTGAGCAGCATTTCTGTTCTGTAGTTAGGAACTTAGGATTTCGAATGCTTATTTCTCCTTTTCCATGGTTTTTGTAAAAAAATTCATGGTGGCATATTTTGTCATCTGGACATAGGATGATTCGAGATGTATTTTCACTTTCTTGCTGTCGTTTATTTTCTAAATGATGTCTATTGTTTACAAGTTGCCTCAAAGTGCTGCCCACAAGATCCTGTCAGCTCCTCCACCAGCAGAATCTAATGCTTTCCGTGTGGACTTTCGGTCTTCTCATGTGCATTACCTTAATAACTTGGAGGAAGATGCCATGTATAGAAGATGGAGAAGCAACATCCAGGAGGTTTTGTTCTCCTCACTTTCTTGGTTCACTTGAAATTTTCTTTGCTTTGCCAAGAAAATAAGGATTTGCAATACATGTTTTCATGCCTTTAGATGCACATCGAATTAAGTATTGTCTCTCTGTATATCTGTCCTTGATAGGCTTGCATGTATTGTTGATATTCTTTCATCCTAATATCAGTTTTTTAGTTTTCATGATAATATACTTAATTCCTTGTTTGTTGTCCCAATCAAAGTTGGCAGATTATTTATTTTGTATATGCTGCTCAATCTACTTGGCTACTGGCTTTTCTTTTTCTGTATTCCCTTGTCATGCTCTATCACACAACTACAACCAGTTCTACCTTGTGTAATTTCAATGATGGTCTCTCTTCCCCCTTTTCCTTTGTAGCTCTTGATGCCGGTCTTCCCTGGTCAGATGCGGTACATCCGAAAAAATCTATTCCACTCTGTTTATGTGCTTGATCCTGCTTCAGCCTGCGGTGCAGAGGCTAGTCTCTTGCTTACATTTTTTAAGTTCTAGCTCTTTGTTTGCCTGCACTATTACTGTTTACTGATATCCAGTGTCAATTTCGGCTTTCTTTGAAACTATACAGACCATTGACATGATCCTATCTCTATATGAAGATGGTGTCCCTATACGGTTTGGTATCATAATGTATTCTTCAAGATTCATCAATGTTGTTGAAGAAACTGATGGCACTCTTATAAATAATGATGGAGAAGACACTTCCATTTTGGTATTTCTAATATTTTTACTAACAATTTCTTGAGTTCTTTGCTTTGATAAATAGAACAGGTAACTTGCTCTATATTATATCATAAAACCACCTTATGTTGTGGTTGGTTGTTTACCTTCTTTCTGTGCCTACTAATGCTTTTTAGCTATATGAAATAATTATCAGTACAGCCACATTTCCACCATATCATCATCAAGATGTCCATTTTTAATTTTTAGGAATCATGTCCTCTAGCATAAGTTTTATATACTAAATTGGGCCAACATATAGTTTATTGGATACTTTTGTGTTATTAAAGATACATGCTATCTTTGCTAACTTTTCCTCTATATATCCAGATAACAAGGCTTTTCTTGTACATCAAAGAAACATACTCAACACAGTTGGCATTCCAATTTCTTAGCAATGTGAGTGAACCAATTGAGTTTTTGAGTTTTCAGTTATAATTGAGATAAGGAGCCAGTCCTTGAAGATAATTCTAGCTGCCGTTAATATTTTGCGTGGTTTGGTTATTTTGATTGTTTCTGTGCTCAGTAGTTCTGTATTCAAGATGAATTTGATGTCTCTAAAAAGTGAGCTTAGTATTAGCATAAGATTCTTATCTTTGCAGCAGTATTTTTTTCCTTCCGAATATAATATTAAATGACATGCATGAGGCATTCAGTTTTGCCATGAATAGAAGTATTAAACAAGTCACGGAACATTCACTCATCTTTTTCATTTTCAGCTTAACTGATGGGTCAAAAATGTTCTCATGTGCCTTTCTGTTTTTTTTTTATTGTCACTGAAAAATGAAAACAAAAGAAAACTTGATAGTTGTTCCATATATGCTGCCATATTGTTTGGCAGCTTGGGACTATTTTTGCTCAAATTATTGGCAACTTACCATTTTTAGCCGAATTTTCCTAGCTAATCCTTATCATGTCTAGTCACGACATATTTTGTTTCCTTGATTATTTGTTGACATATTATTGGTGGATATTTTGTTGATCTATTAATCCACAAAACATCTAATTAACTAGCTATGTGTTTGTTGGTCAAGAGTGCCAGGTTAGTTTAGAAATTCAGCAAGAATAAAAGGTCTGTTTGTTTAGCAATTTTAACAATAAATGAAAACTTATGTTGTTGGCTTCAAATTAGAATGGTGTCAATTTGGTCGTGGAACCATATTATGTCCTACCCCAACTTGCTTGGGACTAAAAGGCTTTGTTGTTGTTCTTTCGTAAAAAAATATAATCCAGTTGCATTATGTTGTTAGTTTTTTCTCAAAAATGCACACCCCGTCCCGCCTTTCGCGCCCACTCGAGTTTTGGAGAGATTAACTATTTGGTATTCACTACATTAGTTATCAGGCACTACCTGTTTTTGTTCTGAAACTTTATATTGTTGCTATCTTCCACAGATACATAAATCAAGAAATAGTGAAGATGACGAAGAGCTTGTGGAAGCTCATCTAGTTGAAGGGGCATTTGTTGATTCACTATTGTAAGCATGTTTACTGAATTGTACTGCTTGTGTTCCAAAGTATAGGCCACTCTAGCTTTGTCGCAAGTATCTTTTTATAGCTATGACTAGGTTTTTAGAAAAATGCACCGTCATCTACAACATTAAATGAGTTTCATTAAATTCTCCATGAAATATCTCTTGATAGTGTATTTATGCAAACCTGTAGAAACTTAGAGAAAGCATGTTGCTGGAGATTATTGTAAAAACTTAGCCTAATATATTTATGCGAACCGTCATCTAATATATTTTTGTAAAAACTTAGTCAAAGTTAGAGAAGTTTGACTTAGTAAAAAGATGAAGTGATCTAGTTCTAGGTCGTAATAGAGGAAGCATGTTTCTGGAAATTATTGGCCTAGCATGTCATTATTTTTTTCGTTCTTGTTTCGGGCAATATGCAGGTCAAACGCTAAGTCTCATCCTCAAGATGTGTTGCTAAAGTTGCAAAAAGAGAACATGTACAAGCAGGAGGCTGAAGAAAGTTCTCGTTTTGTTCACAAGCTTGGGTTGTATAAACTCCAGTGTTGTCTATTGATGAATGGACTCGTCCATGAAGCAAATGAGGTATAATTACTTATCCGAATTCAAGTTTAATAAACAGTGAGGTATAATTGCTTATCCAAATTCAAGTTTAATAAATAGAAAAAAAAACTTGACCAGCGGTAAGACAACCCCAGGGCATTGCATTTAAGAAGAAGACCTTCTCACGCAGGTCAAGAAAACCTCCGAATCCCTGCCCCACCCATACACAGCGACATCGTAGCCCATGTGAGGCGACCACGACCGGGGCCAGGCCTTAGACCTGTGCTTTGGCCGTGGGACAGACGAGGGAATTTTTTTAACCCCAGCCTGAAATTCGCTCCCACGGAGAGTTGAAGGTCCTGAGGAGTGCCACTGGGTTCCTCTAGCCAACTCAAATACCTTTGGCATAAATAGAAATAGAAAAGTATCAGACTCATGAATGTTTAAACTTAAAACAGCAACTGATTGGTTTTCTGTGTATTAACAAGAAAAGTACATTTTGAAGAAATTACTAACATGTACCCCCCTTTTTTTCTCTCTATCATATATACTCCCCAAGGAAGCGACCATGAATGCTATGAATGATGAGCTTCCTAGGATTCAAGAACAAGTTTATTATGGGCATATCCAGTCCCATACAGATGTTTTAGAGAAGTTTTTGTCAGAAAATAGCTACAAGCGGTACAACCCATCGGTAAGTACAAATATTTCTGAAAAGTGCAGTCCACTTATTTTTCGCTCCAATAATGATGTTATTTTCCTCCAGATTACTGGCAAGAGTGCAGGGAAGAAATTTGTTTCGCTCTTTGCATCATATCATCAGGACAACTCAGTATTTAATGACATGAAGTACTTACAGTCTCCTGGAAGTATGCTTCTTATAACTCTTTTTTTGTATTATGTCATCCATGGTAAAGATAGTGCTGTTCATATATAGCTGTTAAATTTGTTTGCAGCCACAGATGATGCAAAACCTGTTACTCATCTACTCGCTATTGATCTTTCATCAAAAGTTGGAACAAAATTGCTTCATGAAGCCATACGTTACCTGGTAGATGCAGCTGATGTCTTTTGTACCTATTTAATGCGCTATTCATGATGTTTCTGTTTGACGTTGTCTTGCTTTTTGCCATACAGATGGACGGATCTGATAGATCTCGTGTTGGTCTTCTACTTTATGTCCGCACTGGTGGTTCATCACCTATTTTACTTCTGAAAGATATCTTCGATAGAACTATTTCTTCTTTCAGGTTTGATCCTCGTGCACTTTACAGACAATTGTTTATGTTCTTAACATTTCAGACTTAGCTTTTTAATCTAATCTAATATTGTTGTTTTTGTTGTGCTAGCTATAAAGAAAAGGTATTGGTCTTCCTGCATGAGCTCTTGAAATTTTATGAAGCCCAACCTATGCCTGCCTCTTCCGTTGCTGATGATTGGACTAGAAATATGATGGAAAAGGTCTATACCTTAGCTGCTGAAGCCGCTTTGCCTGTTGATGACTATAAAGCCTGGTTTAAAAGTTTCTCTGCTGATACAGTTCTCAAAGTAACGGATAAGGTCTGTAGCTCTGTATCTGAGTTTTTCCACTCTTTGCAAGTTCTTTCTTAAGTAAGTCGCAACAATGTGTAATTCATATATTAGCTGTATTGACCAAATTAATATTGCCATTACGGAAGACCAACTTGTTCTCACTAACGGACAGTTTTCCTAATGTGTCAGCTTTCAAGTCCATATTTTACCTCGGGTTTCTTATATTTTTTTTTTCACAAGTGTAACATTGCTTTCTTTATTCGTGCAGTTATCTGACTTCTTATTTGTGCAATTGGGGCTTGTATTTGGTAGTAATGCTGTGATCACCAATGGACGGGTAAGCATTATGGTTCTTTTCTAAATCGGTTTAATGGTCATAATTCATGGTAACTGGCAATATGCATTACTTATTGCTATTTGCTAGTAACACTGTGATCACCAATGGATGGGTGAACTTTATGGTTCTTCTCCAAACCAGCTTAATGACTCCTAATCTTGGTGACTGGCAATAAGCCATTACCTATTACTTGGTGCAGTAGTACTGTTGTATTGTTGGTGCAGTTCGATTGTCTTGTGTATTCATGATAAAAATAAAGAAAGAAAGAAAAAAGAAGGAAAAAGAGGCTTGGTTCAGTTTACTGGTGGATACTATTAGAGATACGTATAGCCTGACACATCTATATCATGTTACTTGTACCCAAAGTTGTACAAGGTTTATATTAACTGGTTTCTAAAGCAACTTATGAATTTAGGTACTTACGTTATGTAGTAACTTTCAGGTTTCTATTATGAATGAAGGAGAATCATTTCTAGCTAATGACTTAGGTCTCCTTGAGTCTATGGAGTATGACTTGAGAACAAAATACATATTTGAAATAATTGAAGAGGTCGAGTTTGCTGGTGTTGACCCTGATGACCTGACAAGGTAAGTACAAGCATGCTATAATCCATTGCCTTTTCTGTAAACCTTTAATAGCTGCACATATGGACTTGATAAGTTGATAATGTATGGACTAGTCTGATCTGTGTATTTTTTATTACTTATCAGTTCTACATACCTGAATTTATTACACTCTCTGAGTCTCTGTTCCTATGTAGTCAACCATTCAGTATGGATATCTCACAAGTTTCTGGATTTGTTTTGCGATTTTTGCTTGCCTCCTTTTTTGTCTTTTATGTGACAGTTAAATATGGTTCCTATCTATACAGAAATGATTTGGTCTTGAAGGAACACTTATCTTAAATGATATGAATAAAATATGATGTCACATCCTTTTGTTTTTTATTAATCCTAATCTATGTACTTCCTTTGCAGCCAATTCTACAGTGACATTGCAATGTTAATCTCATCATCGATGTCTGCTTGTGAAAGGCCATCTGAAAGAGCCCATTTTGAGATTTTACATGCGGAACATAGGTATCTCTAGATTTGTTTTATAATAAGAAACATGATGTGCAATAGATGTTATTATCAAGTACTACTATTTGTAACACGGTATCACCATACCCATTGACACATGCTGGTCATACTGAGTTTTTTGTACTGGCTATTTGAGCCTTTTTTTCCCTATCTTAATGCAATGATATGTAGCCCTTCTGTTTATTCCCAAAAAAAAAAAAAAGAACTGAAACAAAACACTTTCAGGAGGAACAGAGGAACCTACGACTTGGCTGGAAACTAGCTGGTTCCCTTAAAACTGTAGAAGGATAGCGGAACACCTCATACCCTTAGGGGTTGGGTGGCTTTATATATATAGTCATACATGACTTGGAGTACAAGTAAACATAATTACATAGGACTAGGACTCCCTAATTACATAGGACTAGGACTTCCTAGGATATATACAAACTATATATCTAACATCCCCCCGCAGTCGAAGCGGGAGTATCTCGGACGCATAGACTGGACCTAAACTCAGTAAACAACTGTACAGGCAGGCCCTTAGTCATGATGTCAGCGAACTGATGGGAGGATGGCACATGTAGCACGCGAAATTCACCAAGCGCAACCTTCTCGCGGACGAAGTGAATGTCGATCTCAATGTGCTTGGTCCGTCGGTGATGGACAGGGTTAGCTGTCATATACACAGCACTGACGTTGTCGCAGAAGACAACAGTGGCAGAGGATAGCGGCAGATGCAACTCCTGAAGTAACTGGCGCACCCAGCAGCACTCGGCGACGGCGTGGGCAATAGCGCGGTATTCCGCTTCAGCACTGGAGCGAGAAACTGTAGACTGCCGCTTGGAGGACCATGACACCAGGTTGTCGCCGAGAAAGACACAGTAGCCAGAAGTAGAACGCCGAGAATCGGGACACCCGGCCCAGTCAGCGTCGGAATACGCGGTGATGGACTGGACAGGGCCGGTCCCAATGTGAAGCCCGGTGGAGAGGGTGCCCTTGACATACCGAAGAATCCGCTTGACCAGCGCGAGATGCGGCTCGCGGGGATCATGCATGAAGAGGCACGCCTGCTGAACAGCATAAGCCAGATCCGGTCGAGTCAAAGTCAAGTACTGGAGAGCACCAGCGAGGCGGCGATACTCAGACGGATCGGCGATAGGAGCACCATCAGAGGCAGACAACTTGGCCTTGGAGTCCACTGGTGTCGACGTAGGGTGGCACTCTACCATGCCAGCGTGCTGGAGCAACTCGGCAGCGTACCGACGCTGAGACAGGAACAGGCCATCGGAGGAGCGCGTGACGGAGATGCAAAGGAAGTGGTGGAGCTCGCCGAGGTCGGTCATCGCAAACTCAGAGCGCAGACGCTCTGTGATGCGAGTACGGAGTGCAGAAGACGAGGCCGTCAGGATGATGTCGTCGACGTAGAGCAGCAGGTAGGCGACACCATCAGTCTCTTTATAAATAAAGAGAGATGCATCGGAGGCAGACGGGCGGAAGCCGAGTGTGCGAAGATGCACGGCGAAGCGCTGGTGCCAAGCACGGGGAGCCTGCTTCAGGCCATACAGCGACTTTTGCAGCAGACACGTAATCAGGCGCCGAGGGATCAGCGAAGCCGGGCGGCTGCTGACAATAGACCGTCTCATCGAGATGACCATGAAGAAAGGCATTCTTCACGTCAAGCTGATGTAGGGGCCAGGAGCGCGAGGCGGCAATGCTGAGGACGATGCGGATCGTGGCCGGCTTGACGACTGGACTGAACGTCTCGTCGTAGTCGATGCCATGCTGGGAGAACCCACGAACCACCCAGCGCGCCTTGTGGCGAGCGAGCGTGCCATCAGAATGGAACTTGTGCCGAAAGATCCATTTGCCGGTGACGATGTTGGCGCGGGGTGGGCGAGGAACCAGGCGCCAGGTGCCGTTGTCGATGAGCGCCTGGTACTTGTCGGCCATGGCCATACGCCACTGTGGATCGGCGAGGGCGCTGCGGTAGTCGCGTGGCAGCGGTGAGGCGGTGGTGACGAAGGCACTGCTGTAGTCGACGGGTGTGATGGCGCCCGTCTGGAGCCGAGTCGAAGGACGAACAGTATCGGAGGGAGGTACTGCACCGCTGTCGGACGCCCAGCAGTACTGGGCGCGGCTGCTGGACCTCCGGGCGCCTGGGCAGTGCCGCTGGGCGCTAGGGCGGGGCTGCTAGGCGCCTGGGCAGAGCTGCTGGGTGCCTGTGCAAGGGCAGAGGGCGCCGGGGATGCTGCGCCGGCCGGCGGGGCAGCAGGGCGCCGCTCGTAGAAGCGGCCGAAGCGACTCGGCGGTGGCGGCGGCGGGCATGCTGCGCTGACCGGCGGGGCAGCAGGGCGCCGCTCGTAGACGCGGCCGAAGCGACCCGGCGGCGGTGTTGGCGGTACCGGAGGCCGCAGGCGATTACGGCGGGGTCGTCGATCGGAGCGCCGGACGGGGGCACAGGGCCACGCCCGCCAGGCGGAGCCTGCTGTGACAGCAGAAAGTCGCTGTCGTCGTCGAGGAAGTCGAGAGAGCTTGCCGGAGTCGAACCTGCAGTGTTAGTGGCATACGGAAAAGACGACTCGTCGAAAACAACATGCCGGGAGATGATTATGCGCTGCGTGGAGATGTCCAGGCAGCGGTATCCCTTGTGGGAAGAGGGATAACCAAGGAAGACGCAGGCAGCGGAGCGGGGGGCAAGCTTATGGGTGGAGGTGGCTGAGAGGTTCGGGTAACACAGACAGCCGAACACGCGAAGGTGGGACAGGTCGGGAGACTTGCCGAATAGGAGGGAGAAGGGAATCTCGGCACCGACGGCCGAGCAGGGCCGGCGGTTGAGAAGGTATGTGGCTGTGTTAAGTGCTTCAGCCCAATAGGCTGGGGGCATGGAGGCATGAAGAAGCATGGTGCGAATGATGTTATTAATGGCTCGGATGATGCGCTCTGCCTTTCCGTTCTGAGCTGAAGTGTATGGGCAAGATAGGCGCAGGAGGATGCCATGGGCAGCGAGGAACCGGGTGGTGGCGTTGTTGACGAACTCAGTGCCGTTATCCGCTTGGAAGCACTTAACAGGGAGGCTGAACTGAGTGCGTGCGTAGGCGCAGAAATCCACGAGATGTTGATGCACATCGGATTTGCGTCGAATGGGAAACGTCCAGCAATAATGAGTATAATCATCCAATATGGCAAGGTAATATGAATGACCGGAAACACTAGAAACTGGAGATGTCCACAAATCACAATGCAAAAGCTCGAAGGGTGCAGTAGTACATGACGTGGAACTAGAAAACGGTAGACGAACATGTTTGCCTAACTGACAAGCATGGCACAAACTAGACTCTGCCTTAAGACATGGAAGCAAGGACTGGAGACCGGTGATGGCGGCAGGACCAGGATGCCCGAGGCGGGCATGCCACAAACTGGCGGCTTCGGTGGAGGCGGCCAAGGCGAGACTGGTGGCGGCGGTGGGAAAGGTGTAGAGGTCACCGGAGCTATTGCAGCGAAGCATCACCCGACTGGTCCGAGGATTCTTAATGGAAAAACCAAAGGCGTCAAATTCAACGGAACAATGATTATCACGTGTGAATTGACGGACTGAAAGTAGATTGCGAACAATATGTGGAACCACCAGAATGTTATTTAAAGCAAAGTTGGATGAAGAAGCTGCGAGCTGGGAGTCACCCTGGCAAGTGACCGGTAGGGAGCTGCCGTTACCGACAACAACCGAGGAGGAGGAAGGACGGCAGCGAGAGAGGAGTATACCGTCATTGGAGCTCATGTGTGAGGTAGCACCGATGTCCATTACCCAGGGAGCGCTACCCTGGGTAAGCTGCATCTGGTTCAGGGCGGCGACCAGGGCAGCAGGGTCCCACGCCTGCTGCTGCTGGGTGTAGGCGGTGTGCGCCTGGGGAGGTTGGCCGTACGGGCCAGCGCCGGCTGGAGGACGCTACTGCCCGCCCCCGGCAGGGAGGCCGACCCCCGGGTTGAAGCAGTACCATGGTCTGGGGGGCGGCTGCTGCTGCTGCGGGGCGCCGTTCTGCTGGTGCTGCTGCTGTCCACGCCGCCCACCGCGGCGGTTGCCGGTCCCGTTGCCGCCCCTGTTACCGCCTTGGCGAGGCGGAGGTGGGTTGGCAGGGGAGCATGGGGTGGAAGACGAGGAGCGGCAGCCATCAGAGCTGCAACCGGAGGAGGACGAAGAGCCCGCAACCAGGGTTGTGTTCTTCAGAACAGTCTCCTCATTAGCGAGGCGAAGTTCCTTCAGAACCAGCATGTTGCTGGCGGTGGCGAAGGTGGGCAGCATGTCTCGGTTGGCAATGTCGTCGGCTGTGCTGGAGAAGCGAGGGTTGAGCCCACGGAGCAGATTGAGGACAAGCCGGGGTTCCTCGACGGTCTGGCCGACGTCGTGAAGGGCGTCGGCAGCCTGCTTCATGCGCTGGCAGTACTGGTCGATGTTGGAGTCGCCTTGGGTCATGGAGTGGAATTGCTCGCTGAGGAACACGGCCCGAGGCGCCTTGTTGGCTTGGAACAGGGCGGCAATGGCATCCCAGAGAGCCTTGGCGTCCTGATCTTGTGCCATGGCGAGGTCAAGGACGTCGTCGGAGACAGAGCCGAAGATCCAGCCACGTACGGTGCAGTCCGCTGCGTCCCACAGCGGATCGGCGGGGTTGGCGGGTGTGGTGCCGTCGATGTGGCCACGGAGGAGGAACTTGCCGCAGAGCGCCCTGAAGAACGCGGACCACTTGGTGTAGTTAGGGTTGGCTAACTGCAAGGTGATGGGGACGTGGTTCTTGATGTTGACGGCGGCGTAGGCAGGGACGGCGGGCGGTGTGGGATCGGTGGCATCAGCGTCGGCGGTCTTCGGGGCGTCATCCGTCTTCGGAGGCATGGCGGCGGCGGCCTAGGTAGGCGGCGGCGGCTGAACAGGCGGCGGCGGCGGCCTAGGGTAGGGCGGCGGCGGCCTAAGCAGGCGGCGGCGGCGGCCTAGGTTAGGGCAGCGGCGGCCTGAGCAGGCGGCGGCGGCGGACCTAGGGTTAGGCGGAAGCGAGGATCTAATTATGCTCTGGTACCATGTAGAAGGATAGCGGAACACCTCATACCCTTAGGGGTTGGGTGGCTTTATATATATAGTCATACATGACTTGGAGTACAAGTAAACATAATTACATAGGACTAGGACTACCTAATTACATAGGACTAGGACTCCCTAGGATATATACAAACTATATATCTAACAAAAACTCTACAGAATTAGACAAGTAGAAGATCAACATGTAGAAACTGAATCATTATAATTTAGAGGAATGGCCCTAATATAAAGTCGTCATTAAATGTGTTGCTGGGTTTTGAAAAACTGTCGGCCATGTCCGTTTCTAATGTCTGCAGTTCTATTTTAGTATTAGACACTTTGTATTATTAATGAGATTATTCTAGAAACACAAACTATTATGTTTTCTGGTCTGTTATAGTGTTTTTCATTTGGAACATTCCTTGCTTGGTATCATAGCAACAATATTCTTATGCTGTCAGCCTTTTCGCTTGATTTTGGGGCTTTCTTCGATCAAGCAAAAACTGCTATGCATTTTGAAATACTGAAAGGAGCGAACTTTGTTGAACTGCACGTAGCCTGTTGGACATTAAGCCTGTTTGGCCACTAGTTACATGTATCTGTATAAGTAAGAAAACTCGACCAACCTAGAAGGAATTAGATGGTATTTTAATAATTAAGGAGAAATGAACACCCAAATTCGCCTTGACAAGGGCTTGAACTTCCCTCCTTTTCAAATTATAGGACGTTTTGGCTTTTCTAAATACATTGCTTTTACTATGTATCTAGACATAAGTGTATATCTGAGTGCAATAGCAAGCTATGTGTCTAGAAAAGCCAAAACGTCTTATAATTTGGAATCAAGTGAGTACAAAACAATCTACAAATCGGGCACAAATGCAGGCTTTTCTTCTCAACTTAGCTTAAAGTCCCATACACTGAGTTTGTGCTTCAACCTGCATATATAGTTTATACCATCTTATTTGGTTGCATTCGAAGAAAACAACTTACCGTTTGCATTAATTTCTCTGTCATGCAGTGCTATCAAATTGAACAATGCAAATTCAAGTATTCACATCGATGCTGTCATTGATCCGCTAAGTCCCACTGGGCAGAAACTTGCCCCACTTCTACGCATACTCTGGAAGCAGATTCAGCCGAGCATGAGGATTGTACTTAATCCTATTGTATGCAATCTATTCTTAGTTTATTATTCTATGTCGTTAATTCAGATCCTTACCTGCTTCTTCTGTGTAGTTTGAAGAACTGAATTATTAGTCTGAGTATGAACAAGTAAACGTTATATAGATGTTACTTCTTCCTGCTAGTAGAGGCTATTGAATATTAGGTCGCTTAACTGACTTGGTTGTTATTAAAGCTTGTTAATGCAAAATACAGTTTGATAGCCTGAACATTTTATGGTTGCACATGCTATTTCATTACCCTCAACCTTTTGCTTTTGACTGATAGTGAAAACCGATGGTGTTGTTGAAAAGTCAGTACTAGAGTTAAGTTACACATTGGTATAATATTGCATGCCACGGTTTGCATTTATATTCCTATAAACATATTTTTATTATATCTGTTTTATGTGCATCTTGAGCAAATCATTGCCCTATGCACAACTTTACTTATCTGATATATTGCAGGCGCAGAGGTTTATTTGTTTGAAATCTTGCAAAAATACTGTTTGTTAAATTGTTTTAAGCCATAAATAATTGCTATGTCTAAGCTTGTATAATCGTGGAGATGATTATATAATCTTTTCTATGTTTGATGTAAGCATTTCGTGATGATTTCAGAGTTCCCTCGCAGATCTCCCTTTGAAAAACTTCTACAGATTTGTTCTTCCATCTATGGTAAGGCTGCATATATCAAATGATTAGTATGTTACCACTAATTACCTGCAATAATGCTTAACCACTTGATATGTAGGATGATTTTAGCAGTATGGATCATTCTATACACGGACCCAAAGCTTTCTTTGCAAATATGCCACTGTCAAAAACACTTACAATGAACATAGATGTTCCAGAACCATGGCTTGTTGAACCAGTTATTGCCATGTAAGTTCAAATATTGAGCAGTCATCTGAAAATGTTTTTTTTATGCCGCAGTATCATCAGTTTCTTGTGCTTATTTTCCATGTGCAGCCATGATTTAGATAACATTCTTTTAGAGAATCTCGGTGATGTCAGAACTTTGCAGGCATTATTCGAACTTGAAGCTCTCCTCTTGACAGGTATGGTAATTTGATAATAATTGTTCGGTTCCACTGGATTGCTTAGCAAACAATTGCCATTTCTTCAGGTCATTGCATGGAAAAGGACCGGGACCCTCCTCGTGGTCTACAGTTTATCCTTGGTACTAAACAAAGACCACACTTGGTAGACACACTTGTCATGGCCAACTTGGGTTACTGGCAGATGAAAGTCTCCCCTGGTGTGTGGTACCTACAACTTGCTCCTGGTCGTAGTGCTGATCTGTATGAGCTACCTCCAAAACTCATTGCCATTGATAGCTTGAGAGGCAAACTAATGCACATTGAAGTGCAAAAGAAGAAAGGAAAGGAGCATGAGGAATTGCTAAATGCTGCTGATGACAACCACTTCCAGGAAAAGATGGTCTGTTTCTTGTTTAGTTGCTGGCATACCTTCGAAATTTATGCACCTCTTATTTTAAAATATTTATTGGATGCAGGATAACAAAGGCTGGAATAACAACCTTTTGAAATGGGCTTCTAGTCTTATCAGTGGTGATGCATCATCAAAAAACAAAGCTGATAAAATCACCGTAAGTAATCATATTTTCAGCTATCTAAGTTCATCTTACTACAAATACTGTAAACAGGGCCTGTAACAGCGAAACTAGGTGTTGTTCCTGAAGTTTCGATCTTTCAAAAAATTCATGATTTTTTGTTCAGGGTACTTCCAAAACTCCATGACTTCAATGTTGGAGAATTATTCAAGTAGTCTATAGTTTTATATAGGAACTCTGCAGGGGCTACACGGCCCTACAAGTACATTGACAACTTAAAAAGTACTCCATCCGTTCCAAATTATAAGACGTTTTGGCTTTTCTAGATATAAGTGTATATTTAGATGCATAGCAAATTCTATGTATGTAGAAGTGCCAAAACATCTAATAGTTTAGAATGGAGGGAGTACAAAACACAATACGACATATAGAAAACCTGAACTATAGAGCTTCTCATTTAGTTTTAGTGAACTGCAGTTGCATCTTTCTTTTGAGAATACAAGAACTTTGAATGCTTGCAAAGCTGAACTTTGTTTGAAAGCTCAGCTGTTCGTTTGCTTAGACATATGGGTGAAATACAGTTCTATCCCTGCTTTACTTGATCTATAAATTAACTATCATAAATAGTATTTGTAGGGAAACATTTATTCTATCCATAGAAGTAATGAATAATTCCTTGGATGCCTGTATAATTTGACTAGTTATATCAACATTTTGTGCATAGAGGAATATCTTACGAGTTTTCTATATCTTTATTCAGGACCGTAAGGATGCAAGACAAGGGGAGACCATAAATATATTCTCTGTTGCTTCTGGGCATCTGTATGTCTCGATTTCTGTGTTCATGTCATGTTCCCTGTCCCTTGCTATTGCACGCTAATACTCTCACCATTGAGTAACACATGACATGGTTCAGATTGTATTTCATACTGGATGGAACAGAGCATAGCTCAGGTGGTTGAGAGTGTAGATGTATGCCCAGACAACCCTAATTCAAGTCCTCGTTGAGGCGAATCTGGGTGCCTATTTTTCTTAATATATATCATCATGGTTCCTTCTAGGCTGGTCTAGGTTACCCCCCCCCCCCCCCCCCCAATACTGAACTGAAACAAAACCCAACTTGCATGAAGTTTAATGTCACCAGAGGCCTAGTGCTTAGTCATTTTATCATCTGAAATTTGGAACATACTGTATTTGCTACCCAACGAACATGTCTGAAGAACAATGAGAGCATGTAATTAGTTGCGAGTTCTTTTGTCGCAGGTATGAACGTTTCCTCAAAATAATGATTTTGAGTGTTCTAAAAAAGACGCAGAGGCCAGTCAAGTTTTGGTTCATAAAGAATTATCTATCTCCACAATTCAAGGTAATGAACTGCCTTTGAGTTGATGAACTAATTAAGAAAGATTGGACATCTCTATTTTCTAACCATCCTGCTGCCAGGATGTCATACCACACATGGCTCAGGAATATGGATTCGAGTATGAGCTCATCACATATAAATGGCCAACATGGTTACACAAGCAGAAAGAGAAGCAAAGAATTATATGGGCATATAAGATCTTATTTCTGGATGTCATATTTCCACTTTCACTGAGGAAGGTACACCCCATTGTTATGCTCAGCATGTAACCCGTACAATTCATCACTTCGTTTTTTTTATTAAAATATTAAAACAATCTAACCATGTTCATTTATAATTATTTTTTCTGTGATACTTTCTGTATAGGTGATTTTTGTTGATGCTGATCAAATTGTGAGAGCAGACATGGGAGAATTATATGACATGAACCTGAAGGGTCGCCCGCTTGCATATACTCCATTCTGTGATAACAACAAGGATATGGATGGTTATCGATTCTGGAAGCAAGTTAGTCACTGGTTTATTATAATAAATCATGTTACTATACATACAGTTGGTCATGGTAATATGAAAATGGACTTATTTTCTCCAGTTTTCCACTGACACTTTCTTTTATCCTCTCTGAAGGGCTTTTGGAAAGATCATTTGCGAGGAAGACCGTACCATATCAGGTGGGTGATGTTTTCCGTCAATTATGCTATAATTAAACTATTCCTAGTGTTGTTTTAAAAGGATCTGCTCGGTGGTTTTGCAGTGCGCTTTATGTTGTTGATTTGGCCAAATTTCGGCAAACAGCTTCTGGGGATACTCTGCGTGTCTTCTATGAACAACTCAGCAAGGACCCCAATAGTCTATCCAATCTTGATCAGGTAAATGACTTGATAATGCATCTATTTGATATACCTTACACAAAATAGATGGATGGACCAATCGCCGTTTGGTGCAAACTGGGTTTTATTGTTGATAAAAACTAGAGGAAAATGATAGAGAATTTTTTATCAACTCTATGTTGCCTGGCCATAAGTGTACAATTAAGATAGACTTATGTAAAATTTAGAAGGTTTGCAACTGGTCTATCCCCAAAATTCTGAGACTACAGCAGCATTGCTAAACTATCAAAATCTATGAACCATATGGACTTAGGAAACCATAGAAATTTTACAAAGTTAACTGTTGCACTGGGAATCTTCTTGTGAAAAAATTCAAGTTATAAGTGATCAGGGCCTCCTACTGGAGGAAAGTCCTGGTAAATGAGAGCAATGGGCACCAGTGTCTCACCACCAACCCACACTTACCTCATCACATACAAACTGCATATATATGCCCAGTTTCTAGTTCTCACTGGGACTCGCTACTTTCTATTTCCGGGGATGTGCCTAGATTGTTTTGCCAAATCCGAAGCAAGTACGCAAGTGTGATTTGTTGATTTGGGCATGGCTGACATTTCAAGATTTTGAATTTGTGTTGCTGGTTCATGTTCTATGATTGCTTCTGTATACGTGGGATGTTGCAATGCTTACCTGGAACACATTAATATTCAGGATCTCCCTAATTATGCCCAACATACCGTGCCTATATTCTCTCTTCCTCAAGAATGGCTGTGGTGTGAATCTTGGTGTGGAAATGCCACAAAGGCGAGTGCAAAGACCATTGATCTGTGCAACAATCCAATGACAAAGGAGCCAAAGCTTCAGGTAAAATTATGTCCCAGTGGAAGTTTCTAATTGTTTTTTTTTTTTTTTTGGTCTTGATTTGCTGAACTTGTACTTCTATCCAGGGTGCTAGAAGAATAGTTCCGGAGTGGACTAGTCTTGACAGTGAAGCACGCCAGTTCACTGCACGAATCTTGGGCGATGATGTTGAATCTGCTGAAGCCACACCCTCGCCATCTGAGACTCCAAAGGCTGAAGATAAAGGCACTGATCAGGATGTAAAAGATGAGCTATGATCGCAAGCTGTTTCCATGGCTTGATCTTACTGAAGGAAAGTTTAGTGCTTCGGCAGTCAGCAGTTCAGGGCACAGGCACATAGCTAGTGGAATGCAGAGGGATAGTTTAACGCAGGTACCATGCCGTACAATTTGTCAAAAGGACTGCCTGGAATCCTGGACTACGTTGATTTTGCGCCTGAAATTTTTCGCTATCAGACATGCAATTTAGGTATAAGAGTTTCAAGACCTTTAACCAAATCAAATGGTGGGGACGCTGCGTCCAAACGGCTATCTTGTCACAACAGGTTAACAAGTCAATCAGCTGGGGTGAATTCATCTGCTCTCAGCTGCACACACAGACTGTAATGGTTAACGATTTAAGATCTCATTGAGACGCTGTGAAGTTTATTGGCTGCCAGTCGAAAGCCAACAGCAAAGCTGGCAGCTGAAATGCCCTCGAATTTTGTAGTAGTCTACAAATGGATGTTTGAAACACCCAGTAAGACTAATGCCTGTCGCATGTAATTTGTATACACCAAAATTTTCTACTGCCAACGGCCTCTCCATCGCCCATCGTCACACGCAGGCACATGCTCCCTTTCAGAATTTTTGCCCTTTTGACTTGCTGGATTCTTGAGCACAAGCTAGCGTGGTACCTACTGGATCCGTTGGCCCCGGTTCTCTCTTTTGATGAGAAAATCGCCGGTCGCCGCGAGTCGACGCGTCCTGAGGTCAACGATCTAAAGGAAACTAGGCCCATGCTTGTACGCTACTACGTTGGCGCGTACTATGCAGTAGCCGTACTGACATTGGCATACAGTTTACGGACGGTGTTGTGCGCCACTGTGGCATGAGCTCGGCAAATGTGCCAACAGTGGAACAAGGAGCACAGGTCCCGTGATGAACTCCTGTAAAAAAAAAAGGGCAAATCTGGACTGGAGGCGCCTAGCTAAATGCCTAAGAGCATCTCCAGCGCAAGCCCCTACTTGGATCTCTACCCTAAATTTTAGGGGTTTGGGAAAAAATTCCAGTAAAGTTTCTAAATCGGACTTCATTTTATATGTCCCCTCAAATTATAATCTCAACCCCCTAATACAGGAATCTCCTATCCTCTCTCATTCGTAGGTCTCACACCACCTTTTCTCTTGAGATTAGGTCCTGGGCTGCTTGTTCCAATGGAATTGGGAGTAAATTTGGGTCCCTATTTTTTTTCAGGCCACCTCCCAAATGGAGATGTAGGGGCCTGATTTCAGGCCTATGGCTGGAGATGCTCTAGAGAGAGAGATAAAATCAAAGGCCAATTCCAGCCACAGGCCCCAAATCAGACCAAAATGAGAGGGATAGGGGGGTCCTATATCTAGGGGGCTGACATTATAATTTGAAAGGACATGAAAAATGAGAGCTCATCTAGGAGCTATATTGGAGTTGGATTTTTGCACAAACTCCTAAAATTTAGGGTAGGGACTCAAATAGGGGTTTGGACTGGAGATAGTGCCTTGCTTAGTTGCACTCGTGGCACAGCTGTCGTCTGCAATGTAATCAATCCCATAATTCCCGTAGGCAGGTTCGAAATCTTATCATCGATAACTTCCCAAGAAAAACAGCACCATTAACACAAGTTATAATTTTATAGAAGATATGATATGCAGTGCAAGTAGAACCCCTACCACACACACCAACCCTATCCCACTGCTACCACCCCGCGCGCGCAGTCTTTAGATTCAGACCTTTTTTTCAAGAATGATGAAAGTTTTGCTGTGAGTTTTATTAGGTGCTGCTTGATTCCTTCATTTAGCGGCTATATATGATGGGATAGACTAGTTTAGCTTTTCGTTTTATTATCTCGGGTTCCAAGTTCCAACTCACATTTAGGATCGTCGCCAAAAAAAAACAAAAAAAAAAAGGATCAGAGGGTTACAATCATATTACATCCTGCTGCTGCAGAAACAAACCACTGTATTACATTACATTATGTTTTTTCTCGAATAAAATAAAAGGTTTTAATAACCGCCGCGGCCTGGCGCTAGCATCTTTGCCCCCACTGTGCAGCAAACTCCATGGAGATGTTGGCGTACATTCCAGCCTAGTTTGGAGCACCGGCAGCGACGATCTCTAGACGTCGTCCCAAGATCCGTGATCGCCGTTCAGCAGAGGGCAGTGGCATGCAGAGCCATGGCCTTTTTCCCTGCTTTCCTTCGTTCCCTCGCCTCGTCTCCTCTACAGTATATTGCATTGTACTGTACCATGGTTTACCTAGGGTTCACGCTACGTGTTTGACATTGCGCGCATCTATCTTCCCCGTCTCGGCGATCGAGCGCTTTTGTTTTCACTCTGAGAAGGAGAAGCTAGCCTCACTGTCACTCGTGGCTTCAGAAGTTCAGAATATATAATAACTGGATATAATAACTGGATTACTTACTGGAAGAGTACGTACAGTACAACAAGCATGTTTTCTCAGCCTGTTTGTATCTCCTGATCTCAAACTTTTAACAGCTCGTAGGAGTTAGGAACTTAGGACATCAAACAATCCATTCTCTTGCTACCGCAGTTCTGTTCTGGAAGTGGCACCTGCTGACTCTGAACTTTTCAGGCGACTCATTCCTATTAGGCTATTACTGTGTTTTTTGTGGTGGC
Organism: Eremochloa ophiuroides; assembly: GCA_038502445.1. Taxonomy (NCBI): domain Eukaryota; kingdom Viridiplantae; phylum Streptophyta; class Magnoliopsida; order Poales; family Poaceae; genus Eremochloa; species Eremochloa ophiuroides. The sequence continues at coordinate 79,649,237 of JAHLJS010000005.1, read as the reverse complement.
AGTGGGAACCATCTGCCATTAATTTGATCTCTCTGGTTCTCTTGTATATAAACGCAAAAAAAAAAAAAAAAAAAGATGTAAGAAGTCGTAAGAATACGAACTTTATATCAAAGTCGTTGTAGAGCTAGCTCAACACGTTCTACAACTTCATACTCGTTCGTTCCTAGAGCTAGCGCCTTGTCATTAAACTCTAGCTTCGCGGCAACGCCAACGCAAGCTTAGCTTGTCTTGCTTGGCATGGAGCTATGGCCGGCTGCAGGAGGAAGCGAGCCCGCCCGAATCACAGTGCACGATGCGCCAGATGTATCGATCGCGATCGAGGTCCACGCAGAAACTATCCCGTTCCGTTCCGTTCGTACGGTGCCCTCGCTTTGCTCCGTCTCTAAGCTTCAGCCATGACCATGCTGATGCATGATTGAGGTCGATCGACTCCAATGGCACGCCGCTGCGTCTGTCGTTCGCCTTATTATCTATATAAATGGCAATGGCAAGTCTCCTGCTGGCTCACTGCTAGGGTCCCTAGCCAGCAGTCAGCAGCCAGAAGCCTACTAGGCTTCCTCTGCATGCTCGTGGAATTGAGTTGCAGTTCTGTGTCGCGCGGCATTTGTTTGGCTTCTGAAAATACCTGCTGCTCTTTGCATATAGCAGATTCATTACCCTCCTTCTGAACGCGAAATCGAAAGAATTAACCAAAAGGTCTTTGTTGCTGGCTTTTCGTTTCTACCAAGGTATTGTAACAATTTGTTTACATTTGGATCTTTTGACTTTCGTATGTACGTAGACTACTTGCTTTAGGATGTGTCTTTTACCTTCGAGTACAATGCAGCGGCCGGCGACGACTGAACAGAGCCATATAGGAGTGTATGTTGCTTGTTCTTGGCTACTCATCACTTTGCTGAATCCGTACTGCATGCATCACTTGCAAGCCGAGCCATATAGGAGTACTGTATTTTACAAGTTGCTTGTTCTTGACTGTTGGCTTTCCTGAATCTCTGCTGCATCACTTGGGCGCACACTGAATCTCTTCTTTTAGCACACTGATGAAGGAACTTGTATTCATCATCGCCTTCAGTTCACTCTGCAAGTCTGAACTCTCTGAAGTGCAGACAAAAGCTAGCTAGCATTCTCTGCAATAGACTGAACTAAACTGAAAGGCGCCACATGCACTGAAGCTTCTCCTCCTGCTCTGCTCTGTTTTCAAAATCAAAATACCAGGGCGTTCCCGCTCCCGCTCCCGCCATGGGCGTCACCCGCGCGCACATCGTCAGGGGTGACTCCCTGGACGGCATGCTCGGCGAGTACGGCGGCGGCGGCAAGGGCAAGCCGGCCCGCGGCGGTGGCGGCGGCGGCGCGGCCAGGAACACGTCCCGCCTGGTGGGCGCGCTGACGTGCCTCCAGTTGGCCTTCGCCATCTACGCCACCTTCCTGCTCTACTACATGAGCCCCGCCGTGGACCTCCGCGTGGGCATGAAGCCCGACCTGGCGTGGGCCACCCGCATCGCCCAGCACTGGAAGCAGATCATCACCACCCCGCCCGGCGGCGGCGGCGGCGCTCTGTCCCCGGCGGAGGTGTGCGAGCACGAGACCATCGACTTCGAGCAGAAGAAGTCGACGGACGAGGTGATGATCCGCCTCAAGCGCGAGCTCTACGACGAGGTGCTGGCGTTCCAGCGCCGCAGCTTCGGCGCCGAGACGCTGCCGGAGCTGCTCCGGATGCGCTCCCGGTGGTCGGCCGGCAACGCCAACGTGCCCCGCGTCACCGTGATCCTGAACCACTTCAAGCGGCGCACGCTGTGCGCGCAGCTGGAGCAGCTCCGGCGGCAGACGGTGCCGTTCCACCGCGCGTGGGTGCTGTCGTTCGGCAGCCCCAACGAGGCGTCGCTCCGGCGGATCGTGGAGAGCTACAACGACTCGCGCGTCAGCTTCGTCTCCTCCGGCTACGACTTCAAGTACTACGGCCGCTTCCAGATGGCGCTGCAGTCGGAGTCCGACTTCGTCTACGTGCTGGATGACGACATGATCCCCGGCGCGCGCATGCTGGAGATCCTCTGCCACGTCGCCGGCACCGACAAGTACGGCGGCGCCGTGCTGGGCAGCATCGGCCGGATCCTCCCGTTCCGGCAGAAGGACTTCACGTTCCCGAGCTACCGCAAGTTCCGGTCAAAAGAGGCCGGGCTGTACCTGCCGGACCCGGCGTACGACATCGCCGTCGACCGCATCGTGCAGGTGGACTTTTTATCCAGCTCCTGGTTCCTCCCCGCCGACCTCGTCAAGGCGCTCTTCATCGAGACGCCCTTCACCTTCATGACCGGCGAGGACCTGCACCTGAGCTACCAGTTGCAGAAGTACATGGGCGCGGGGTCCTTCGTGCTCCCCGTCGACGCCGGCGACAGGGAGACGTGGGGCGACAGCGAGCACCGCCTGGCGTACGTGTCGGAGACGACGGTCATCTTCAAGGACATCGTGGCGGTGCGGGACGAGCAGTGGTGGCGCGCGCTCACCTCCGGCTACGTCACGCAGTGGGCGGCGATGCACCCACAGAAGGTGGACGCGCTCTTCTACGCGCACTCCCTCGGCGAGGTCCGCGCGCTGGCGCCGCTGCTGGAGCGCTTCCGCACCACGCCGGGGCGCAAGGCGTACCTCGTCGTCTCCGGCGGCGGCCACTGCCCCTGCGAGGAGGCCGCCACCGTGCTCAAGTGGCCCAAGGTGGTGTGCCGGGACCGCCGCTTCAAGATCTTCGACCTCGGCGTCGGCGCGCTGGCCGGCCCCTCGCGCTCCGAGGTGCCCGTGATCCAGGCCGTCTACGCCAGCATGCGCGGCATCGTGCGCATGCACAACCCCAGCGTCGTCGTCGCCCTCGCCGACGTCGACGCCAAGGTCAAGGACGCGCTCCGCATGGCCGTCGCCGACACCGACACCGGCACCGGCGACGGCAACCGCACCGCGCTCGTGCTCCTCCCCAGGAGCTCCGTCTCCAAGGTGCTGTGGATGGCCACGCTCAAGCCCGCCGCGCTGCCAAACTGGAACCGGATGCGCATCTCGGTGAACATCATCACGCAGAACCGGGCCAAGTCGCTGGCGCGGCTGCTGGCGTCGCTGCGGCGGGCCTACTACGTCGGCGACGAGGTGCCCATCAGCTTCAACATGGACAGCGGCGTGGACGCGGCGACGCTGGAGGCGGTGCACGCCTTCGAGTGGCCGCACGGGCCCAAGACGCTGCGGCGGCGGATCATCCAGGGCGGGCTGATCCGGGCGGTGAGCGAGAGCTGGTACCCCGCCGGCGACGACGACTACGGCCTGCTGCTGGAGGACGACATCGAGGTGTCCCCCTACTACTACCTCTGGGTCAAGTACGCGCTGCTAGCCTACCGATACGACCCCGCCGTGGCGCTGCCGGAGCTCGCCTCCATCTCGCTCTACACGCCGCGCCTGGTGGAGGTGGTGAAGGAGCGGCCCCGGTGGAACGCCACGGCGTTCTTCGGCAAGGTGCACCCCAACACGCCGTACCTGCACCAGCTGCCCTGCAGCTGGGGCGCCGTCTTCTTCCCCAAGCACTGGCGCGAGTTCTACGCGTACATGGCGGCGCGCTTCACGGAGGACGCCAAGCAGAACCCGGTGCAGATCCCGAGGTCGCGCACCAACGGCTGGCAGGCGTCATGGAAGAAGTTCCTCATCGACATGATGTACCTGCGCGGCTACGTCAGCCTCTACCCGAACTTCCCCAACCAGACCAGCTTCTCCACCAACCACATGGAGCCCGGCGCGCACATCAGCGCCAAGGACAACGCGCTGAAGCACGACAGGAACGACTTCGAGGTGCCGCTCGTCGCCGACGACTTCTCCGCGCTGCTGCCCGCCGGCAAGATGCCGCCGGCGTCCAAGCTGCCCGTCGTCAACCTCTTCAACCAGCCCGTCTCCCTCAAGGGGCTCAAGGCCGCCGGCGCCAAGCTCCGGAAGGACGTCCTCGAGTGCGCAGCCAAGGAGACCGTCGCCGTCCACCAGATCACCGGCTTGCCCACAAACTGCACCGCCTTCTGAACATTCAGATACAGGCAGCTAGCGTCGTCATAAATTCTTTCTAATTTACTGTCATGAGCTCCACAGCCAGCCACAATGTACGTACCTAGTGTAATTTTGCAATTCCCATTTAATTTGTACTACCATGCATACCACCTAGCACTGTCCGAACCTCATCGATCAAATTAAATTATGGAGCCGACCGAGAGCGCGTTAATGCGCCTTTGTCGGGTTAGATATGAGATCATCCATTAATTAGAAAGGAGGCCAAAATTGGCTTCCGTCTTTACTATCGATAAACTTAATTTGGAGAATGAATTCATGAATGACGAATACAATAAGGTGTGTTCAAGCTGTACAGCCTGACCTCTTACTGTTAATTGTATGATTAACTGAATCATGCTGTGAAGGATTTATGGTGTCAATTTAGTGTAGTCCAAATCAGTCATCTTCCATGCCAATCAAGGAGGATGACTGAAACACAGCCACCTCGCCACAAACATCCCGTGTGAGGGTGTCACTGCTTGATACATGCAAGGATTAGATGCTCTCTACGAGTTGCTCCTTATTCACTCTGGGACAGTGGTCACCTACAACCATTTACACCACTTGGGCTGTTGGGCATCCCACACATATCTCTGAGAGATCACCATGTTGCGGGTCACCACCAAGTCGTCTAGGTGATACCGATCACTAAGAGTAACAAGTACAAATACTCTCACTTGACCCTCACAAGCCTAATGAGATGAGTGAATGCATGCATGCTACTTCTTAAGCAAAAATGAAACGCTTAATATTTGATTAAAACTTCACTAGTCACTCCAAAGGCCCAAATTGCTCTCTTGGATCCTAATTACTTTAGTGGAGAGAATTTCTAATTACTTAGAAATCCTAAATCCGCTAAACAAACCTAGAAGGTAATCACCTGCAAAACACAAGATTCCTTCGACAGGCTCCACCATAGCAGGCCGAAGCCAAGCACCAATTCTGCTTCCATGAATCCCAGAAGATTCCTTTGACAGGCTCCGGCATATAGCAGGCCGCAGCCCAGCATCAGTTCTGCTTCCTAGAATCCGATTCTTCATTTGCAAGGGCCTGGATTTGTCTCTGTTCCGTTCTGTACGTCCAGCTCATCATCTTCCAATTTGCTTTCATTTCACCAAGTTGTCTTTGTCTCTTCTTGCCAGCAGGCAACAGCTGGCACTATTTTCCATTTGTTCTACCGCCGTCTCAAGTTTAACTAAGTTTAATGAAAAATATTATTAACATTTATGACCTTAAATAGAAATATAAATGATTTATTGAAACTCGTATTTAACCGGTATTAATTTTTTATAAATTTGGTTAAATTTAAAACCGTTTGTATAAACTGTTTATCTTACTGTCGCTTTGTTCGTGAGTTTTACTTTATGCTGGTTTTCAATGTTGTTAATATATCTACTTCTTCATCCATACATACCCCACAAATTTCTTGTCGGTTGCCTTTTGAAAAAAAAAAACTTCTGAAGATAATAAGTATCATATTACTCCTCGAAAAATAAGGATTATTATTTTTAGAATACAGGGAGTATATCTTAGTGACAAATGACAATGCTAAAGTACAGTTTTTATAGTCCAATTCATGTTGCTTGTTAGTTGCCTTGCAGCTGCAGAAGCACACCAAAGTCCTCAGGTCAGTAGGATACTGAATGCATTTCAGAGCACAGCAGAGTGAAGAGCTTGTGTCCTCAGATTTGATGCTCACAGGTTTTCTATAGCTGGAGGCAAGAAGGCAGGAGAAAAGAACAAGAGCAAAATCATATATAATTAATTATCTGCTAAAAGGTAGCACTACTAGTATAGAAGAAACCAAACAACACTTATCAATCCCTAAACATAGATGGACTGCAAAAAGAATTTTCAGAGTTCAGTACACCAAGCTCCAGATACAGACTATGATGGATGATGGCTGTCCCCCTCTTTTCAAGTTTGAAAATCCTCAACCTCATGGATGATGATGATAGCTACTACCTGACCTGACCTGACCTGATAGAACCTCCCTTCTAATTAGCAAACCAACAAATTCCCCTTTCACTTGCTTAAAGCACTCTCCTTGTTTTCTTCTAAGTGACTGACTGACTGACTAGCTGCAAAGTTTCCTCTCTAAATCTGTCTCCCTCTGCTGCTGGTTTAGCTCTCCTTCTCACCTACCTAACTTGCAAGCAACTGCAATTGCAATGCAGCAACCACTCTGATTCATCTATTTCTCCTGCCTCTCCTCTCACCCTCCTCTCTCTTTCTCTCTCTATACAAACAAAAAAAAAACATTCAGGGGGGAACCAATTAACCAATAGACAAAAAAGAAGGTAAAATAACACTAGCCCCCGATGAGAAAAAAAGACCTAATGAGCTAACATCGCCGGGGATCCCGGAGATGGATTGGGATTACGATTGGATGGATGCTGACAGAAACCAATGCATGTGATGATGGGTGTTGGGTGGGATGCATGGCGGTGACTGGTGAAGTGGTGATGATGACCATGATGGATGACGACGACGACTGATGAAGGAACCATGCATGCATACATACTAATATGTATACATATATAGCTATACGGGGGACGAGACCGACCGACACTCCGGCGAGTCGGCGACGCCGTGCCGGGACGTCAATCTCGGCGGCGGATGAACTGGAGGAGGTCGCACGACGGGTCGCCGCTCCTGACAGCCTTCTGGCGCATCTCCACCACCTTCTTGTGCGAGTTGGAGTGGATGGACGGCACGAAGGTGGGGCTCGCCGCGGGGCGGTACTCCGGGAACAGGCGGCCGGACTTGTAGCGCACGCCGCAGGCGTTGCAGAGCGTCTTGGGGCCCAGCGGGCCCGCGCGCCACTGCGGCGTCTTCTCGATCTGGCAATGCGTGCACCTCCTGACGGCGCCGCCCTGCGGCTCCGCGCGCTCGCCGCCTTCCTCGTAGTCCGCGTCGCCGTCGTTGTCGTCGGAAGAGGCAGCAGGCGCGGGGGGCGACGGCTTCTTGGCCTTCTTCTTCTTCTTCATGGGCGGCGCCGGGCACGGGCTGGACTCGGCAATGCTCTCGGGGTCAGAGTGGGACGACCCCGACGAGTACATGGGCGTTGGCACGAGGATGGTGGGTGCCTCCGCCACCCCAGCGCGCGCAGCGGCGCCGGTGAACGCAGACGGGCGGGAGCGCTTGCTCCGCGCGCGCGCCGGAATGACGAGCACGGGCGGCGGCGGCGCCTGGCGCGGCGAAACGGGCGCCGACCACGCGTGCCCCCCGCCGCCGCTCCCGGAGAACGACTCCGAGGAGGAGGACGCCGAGGACGACGACGAGGACGCGGAGCCGCCGGCGCTGCCGCTGCCGCTGCCAACGCCGCCGTTGCCGTTGTTGAAGCTGCCGTGCTCCAGCACCGAGATGGGGCTGGAGCTGCGGAACAGCAGCGCGTCCTCCATCTTGTCCGGCGGCAGCAGCGCGGTGGCCGCCATCGCGGAGCTCTTGACGATGGGCGCCGCGCAGCCCGCCGCCGCGCCCGGGAACGCCGGCTCGTGCGGGATGGAGGCGTCGTCGAAGAGCCCCGACAGCCACTCCAGCTGCGCCATGTCCATGTCGATGTCGTCGCACTGCATGCAGAATCAGAATCATTAGTTGCCACGTCAGAACAGAATCATGCGACGCCCCGCTCAGCACCGACGTCGACACCGACACTGCCAGCTTTGCCGCTGCAGCTACTACTATCTCTATCTGCCATGAATGACGTCATCGTCTTCCCCCCGGTCTTAATCTTACTTTACTATACTTTTATTATTAGTACACATTACGTAGAGCAATAACAAATCAGATTTGCATTCGCACAGCAGTGAAAGCACTCATGAACGAACGGGCCAGGCCGGGCCGGGCCGGGCTGGGCCCCATGTGTAATTTCGGTTGCGTAGAGCAGAGGGAACAGCACTAGGGGGATTAGTTGCTGGGCTGGCGAGCTACCAAGAAAAGCGACGGGCCCCCCCGACCGACGTAACACGGGCCCGGCCGTAATATCCAAGTCCAACCAACAAACCAAACAGCGGCCGGGCGGTGGTAACTCCGGTCACGCACGAATCTCACCGGCCACCGACACCGCCCGCTCCTCCCCCAGCCCCAACCACCCACCGCCGTGCACGGACAAGACAACAAATCATCACGCCCCGCGCGCATCAGGTCGTGGCCGACGCCGACGCCGACGCGCGTGGCGTGTCCCCTGGCGCCCGCGGCGTGGGGGCGGCGTTGGCGCCCAGCTATTTTGAAAAAAAAAAAAAAAAAAAAACGCGTTGCACGCACGACCGACGAGACACGGGCAATGCGCTCACCGAGCCGATGTCCTTGGGGTCGAAGACGTCGGGCCCCGCGGCGGCGAAGAAGGCGTCGTCGTGCTGCGCGGGGGCCGGCGGCGGCGGCGCCAGCGCCAGCGCGGGGGGAGCGGGCGCATTGCCGGCGCGGCCGACGTCGATGATGCGCGCCGACAGCGGGCTCCCCGGCGCCGGCGCGTCCAGGAGGAGCACGTCGTCGGCGGAGTCCTCCTTGGGGAAGTCGAGGAGGTCGTCGATGTGGTCGAAGAGGTCGCCGCACGTCGCCTCCAGGAGGCTCTGCTCCCTCATCATCTCCTCCACGAATCCGCCGCCTGCCATCTGCCTGCTTCGATCGATCGATCAAACAATACAGCTCGGTCAGTCAGTCGCCTCCGGCCTGCGCTGGATGGATATATTTATATTTATTTATAACAAAAGGAAGAAGGGAAACCCCCCGGACGCGGAATAGATATAGAGATAGAAGATGGCTATGAATATCCTCCATATTAACGCGGGAAGGCAAATCAGGCTGGATATGCATGCATTAATCACACAAATGGAATGAAATTAAGGCAACGCCTATTATTTTTCACCTGCTATTTACTTTATTCCAAAGATACGACGACGACTGCATATGGAGAGCAGGGGGAGGATGAAACCGGCGGCGTATGAATTCGTATTTTTGGCACAAGTAGACGTTGCCCAAATACTTCCCTTTCAAAAGGCCTGCTAATCTACGACTCCTACTGCCCCTTTTTTAGTATAAGCAGCAATCAAAATGTGATCTTTTGATGAGCTGGGACGGTAAACAAACAAACAAATAGAGGGGGGGGGGGGGGGGGAGCGGGCCAACAGGGCGGGAGTTGGAGTAGGAGGAGATGGAGATGGAGATTTTTTTTTTTTCAATTGAATTCAAAGTGACGGCAGGGCGGGCTCCATGGCCATATGTATGCGGATGCGGTGCATGATGATGCGGGCCGGGCGCGGGGCCCACCCACATGTGAGCAGCGGATGTGACGGGTCCATTTTCCTCGCCCTTTCTTTATTCTGAAGCAAGCATAGGCGACCAGATGGAAGCACAGTACATGCACGATACGGTAAATTTTAAATACATATTAAATGTATACGTATGCTACTGGTAAAATAAAACAATACTGTACAAAACAAACTAGGGTGGAAAAATCGGAGCGTTTGATAGATTCACCACCAAGGAGGAGGAGGAGGTGCTGTGGTGCTTGTGTACCGGCGTAAAAGTCAAAGCGGCCAGAACAAGGAATTTGTCAAAAGGAAGCTGCGCTGACGCGGCGTGCCGCCATTGGCTGCGACGCGTCACTGGGCTGCCACATGGCTGGCTGCTTCGGGGCGAAGCGGCTTCCACCCTCGGTAAAGTGGCTAATTATTGCCGAGTCCTCTGGTGAAAACCCCGAGGAATTCTAGTCTCCCGTTTTTCCTTCTTTTTTACTACTCCTGAGATACTTTTACTTTTATAATAATTAACCAAATTTGCTTTGATCCGATCGCGCTGGTTGCAAATAATGGAAGGAATCGAATCTCCGTGTCTTTTACTATAGGCATTTTATCTTTTTATCCCTTCCATTCCAATACAGCCAGGAATGAAGCAACTATTGGATTTTTTTTTTTTTTTTTGCGCTGTCTGCCTGTCCCCTCTGTTTCAGGAGAATCCATCCAGTCTGGAAGGAAAGGATGGAAGCGTATATCTGTAAAAGCATGGGGGGATGCATGCAAAGGTACAGACAAGGACGCTGTGGAAAAACAAGGCAAAGGCTGCTGGGTTTGGAATGGAATGCCGTGTGACCCTGCGCAGCATCTCTCCCTTCACCCAGTCAATTCCAATTCCACACCAATTTTCATACGCGTCTAGTACGTAGTATCCATTTACCAATTACCAGGACAAGACCAGCAGCAGCAGCTAGCGCATACAAAGATGTCCTTGTAACTGGGAAGCTTCTGCCTCCCTCGCTAGTCCCTTTCCCTCTTGGCAAGCAATTTTTGTGCAGTCTTGGAATTCAATTCAGAAACAGCAGTCCAAATTGGAGCCCCTGTTTTGTCTTGTCATTTTTCATTTTTTTTCCCCCAAGGAATTGAATTTGAAGATGACCGAATCATAGGTATGAGAATGGGATGAACAACCAACCGAGCGGATATGGCAATGAAGAAGCCGGCTGGCGACAATTGGCCGCCGGCCGGCTTTCAGTTCTGAAAATGGCAACTCGATGAAGCAAAAGACGAAAGAAAAGGAGGAAACCAGAAATAGGCACACAAAATGGAAGAGCATGCAATTCTTGCTCCTGCCAGCGATCAATCCTTGCTTGCTACTGTGCTTTGGAGGCGAAAATGGCTAGTTTTTGCACATGATAAGCACCGTCGGCGATCGACTGATGACTCACCTGTGAGTTCGCCGGAAACGATCGACTGATGACTCACTCCTCCCTCTTCCTTCCTCCCTGTCCCTCGGGTTTGCTTGATGCACACAAAAAAAAGAAGCCCCTTTTTTCTCTCTAGCTGCCCGGCCCGGTTGCACTCTCTCTCGCTGACGAGTAGCTGTTGGTGATCACGAACGCCTGTAAATAAGCTAGGGACAGTGGTGGCTGGTGGGTGGAATCAGGGTGGTGCTATCTTTCTGGTTGTACTAATCTTACTCCTCCTGCATGGCTAAGCTTGGTGGCAAGCAAGCTGCTGTGTCGATGGACAGAGAGAGAGGACTGAAGAAGATGAAGAAGAAGAAAGTTGCTGGGTGGCTTGTACAACTCCAATTATAAGGATCGAGAACTGTGTACTCCTAACAAGAGAGGGGAGGCCCGGGGAATTATGGAGAGCTATATAGGTGGGGTGGTGGTGGTGGTGACATAGAAGTATGGATGAAAATGGTACGGATATTTATCTGACCGTTCGTTCGATCGAATCTGTTTAGAGGTGTTCAGATCTGTCCGTATCTGAGTCCGAATATTTAATATCTGATATCGTATCCATATCCGAATATTTAAATCGTATATTTATAATATCGACATTCAATCGTATCCTATCCGGCATGGTTGACACTATCCGTATTCGAATCCGAATCTAACCAGAAATATGAAAACAAATGTGATATCGGTGATATCCGTTCGTATCCGATCCGTTTTCATCCCTACCTAGAGGTGCGTGGGTCGGTGGAATTCAATTCGTGCTCCTCTCTCTGTCCTCCGGTGCCTTCTTCTTCCTCCGGACTGGCCTCCTCTTTTAATAGAGAGAGGAAGAAGAGGTAGCAGAAAGACGATAGTACGCACGGAGAGAGAAGAAAACAAGATTGGAAGAGTGTATTATACTATTATACTAGTATACAGACCAGGGATTATTAATATATAATAAATAAATCAATGAGCTAATGGGTGGCAGAACGTGAGGGAAGGTAACTGATGAGACCTACAGCTACAGCTACAGCTGCTGCTTTGTTATCAGGATAGATAGATGAGGAGAGAAAAAAAAAAAGAAAAAAAGGATGGCTGGATAGCTCCTGGGTTTTGAACGTTGGCGTTGGAGGACAGGCAGGCAGGTTGAGGCGACGGAAGTGGCGATCCACTCCTCCCCTTTTACACTTGAGACGCCCCGGCCTCTCTCCCGTCCGGGTCGATCAGGACGACGACGAGGAAGAAGAAGACGCGCTATCTAGCTAGCTGCAGCTGGGCCAACAGAAGGAAGGACGAGACGATGTGCATGTACATGGTGCAACCAGAACCAGCCAAGCCAAAGTCGTAGCTGGTATAACTAGCTACTAGGCCGGAGTACTGGCAGTGCACGTACTCACAGTGTACGCGTACGGCTACTGTTAAGGGATACCCAGACGGATGTTTTACTGGCGCCACGTCGTACGCGCGATCGATCGAGCAATCAATCAGTTATTAGTGCCGGTCATTGTATTAGCACCAGCAAAGCACGCAACCACAAGTTGTTGGTTGCTGCACCGCACCACACCACACCACACCACACCACTAGTGAGCAAGCAAAGCAACGGGGAGCTACTACTGGACTAGTACATGACATGAGACGGGCCGGAGAGAGAAAACCATCATCAGGTAGAGAGAGTAGTGTGTGTGTTTTGTGTGAGGACACACGGTAGGTAAGCCAGCCTCCCTCACTGCTAGCTGTCGTCCCCCCGCCTTTCCTGTCGTGACGTTGAAGAAAGCACAACTCACAGGCCGATGGGTTCCCGTGTACACATGGCACGTGAGGGAGGCGCGCGGCCGATCCACTCCCCCCGCTCCACCACCACGCCGTCAACTAGCTAGTAACCGACAGCCACCGCTCGAGCCTGGGATCCTCTGCGCTGCGGCGTGACGCGTGAGGGACGACGAACCATCGTCCGCGGCGTCCATCACGCTACCGTCCGCGCCCGTCGCGGTTACTTTCTCCGGTCCACGGCCACGGAACCATCCCCCGGCCCGCCTAAAAATCGCGGCCCGCCCGCGTGCGCCTCATTGACCGACCGCCGCGGCTGGGCATGGGCTGGGCTCGTGTGACCTCGTCGGCTGGCTCCGCTGACCCGTATCCTGCACGCACCCCCGGCGGCCTGCCTGCCTGCTGCCGGCCGGGTCGCGCACCTGCGGGGCGGGATTGGCTTGGCGATTGAGGTGAGAGGGACGGGGACCGGCCTTGTTGCGTGCGTCCATCGTGTGCTCTGCTCGTATAGTAGTAGCACGTTTGATTTTTTTGCTTCTCTCCCCGGTCCAAACGAAACGACGTCTACTCGCCTGGCTGCGCTTGGTCGTCCACGTCCGTGGTGGATCGTAGCGTTGCCACTAGTCGGAGCGGGGTGGGGTGGCCGCCTGCCTAACCTCCGTTGGTTAAATTCGCTCGTTCTGGCCTGTCACCCAACCCATATGTCGTACGAGAGTATAAGCATGTTTACCGAACTTATTTATTACTACTACTACTACTGCGTCCAGAGTAATGCGTTTGGTCGACCGATCGATCCACGATAACCTTTGATTTTATTTATAATACTTATATATAGGATACCATTGGCAGTGCCACCGACTGCTGGTGGTGGATCGCATCGCATCGGCACCGAAGGAGCGATCCGGCCGGACACTGCAATGGCATCGTGGCAGAGTATTCATTCAGGGGCATACGACGCGTGCAGCCACGCAAGCAGCAGCAGCAGCTCGCTCCCGAACGTCGTCCTGCCCCTGCCCATGTGACGAGGTACTTCCGGTTAGCTAGCAGCAGCTGTTGGAGCAGGACTGCAGGCTCGCGATCGCACGGAAATTAGATACTACTACCAGCGCGCCGGACACTGCTTCGAGTTGGGATTAAACTGACCAAAAGGAAAGGGAAGAAAAAAGGAACGGTGCTGCGTGTGCTGTGCTGCCGGGGGAAAAAATTAAAAGCGAGAGGAGGCGGAGGAGAGGACTAGTAAAGTGACCGCGCACCCGATGGTGGTTCCAGCGGGGCTCTCCCTCCCTCCCCCCTGCGAAACAAACGCAAATCATCATGCCGGAGGGATCGGAGAAGAAGGGGGGGCCCGCCGCCGCCGGCTGCCTTTTGCGCTTTGCAGCGTTAACTAACTTGGGTTGCACTCCTTGCATCCATGCCTTGAGCTTTACTACTCCAGCCAGCCCCTTTTCACTCAAACTCACTCTCTCACTGGCCAGTGATCACCACACGACGACCCGTTGGCAGCCGGCAAGTCCAGTGTCCAGGGCGAGGCGAGGCGGGCGCCCATCGAATCCATTCCATGTCCAATTGTCCATCCATCATGCAGCACCTGAACAACCCAGTCGTCTTGTGCTTTTTTCGCGGTCGCGGATCGCCCTTTCAGTAGTTGCGGACTTGCGGTTGCCGCTGCCGTTTTCGGTGGCCAGGCAAAGGCTCGGGGATTGCCTGATGACATGGCCAGAGATCTCGGCTCGATCGGCAGGAACGCATGCGTGATATGTTGGCCACCGACGGCGCAGCGACAGAGGCAGCCAGGTTAACATCAGCCGGGGCCCGGGCAAGCTGCCACCAACCCGCGCTGACGTGTGTTGCGTTCGTTCGTGCCAATGCAATGAGACTAGTGTCTGGGTTCCGGCCAGGTTTACCGGCCGATTGCTATTGCTGTCTGGCTAGGTACGGCCTCAGTTTGTTGGTGTCGGATCACTCATCAGCCATCAGCAGCACGTAGCGGTGCTGCAGTATACTATGTGCGTGCAGTGCAGGCGGAGTCCATGTCCATCCAACCCGCAGGCCAAGCTCCAAGCTGGCCTAGATAGCAGCAGGCATCCAAGCTGCCGCTGCCATCAGGACAGATCGTCGCTTGCACTCCCCGCAAGCGAGCAACACGACCGCAACCACCCAACCCAACCCCACCCCCACCCCACCCCGAGCAGAGAGACCTGAAAGCCGCTCGCCTTTGAGCTAGTTCGATCCGCCGGGCACGGGCGCCATATGACTTTGCGTCTTTGCCAGCGGCGGTTGCTCGCGTCGCGTCGCGTTCTTAGCCGAGATCAACCGATGGGTGCATCTGGATGCACCAGCCAGCCAGCCAGGCCCCGGTCACGGGACCAGTCGGTCGGTCGGCACTCCGCACGGGCCGTTAACTGCCCTGCCCCCTGCCCGATCGATCCATCCATCGCTCGTTTGGCAGCCAGCGGCGAGCCGAGCCGAGCCGAGCGTCCCAGTCCCAGGGGAGAATGACACGGCTTCCTCGTTCACGGGGAGGAGGAGCCGAGCGGGGGCGCACCGACGAGCCCACGCTAATCACGGGAGCAAGAGGCAGAGCACACTGGCCTGTCTGATTATTAGCCGGACAGGGGTATACATTGGGTTTTAGCCGCGAGATGCTTGCTGCCGTAACAACAGCCTAGCTCTACACTAGTCCATTGGCACTTCCCTTTGGCAGTAGTATAACAAAAGCAGGAAGCGGCCGATCCATCTCTGACAACGCTGGCATATAGAACTCGCCGCGCCGATCCCGAGGCCGACGCCACTATGATTGCTCAACATGCGGCCTGCTCTGCCTCCCTCTTGTAGTCCCTCTCTCTCTATGCTGACTGTGCGCGCTCTGCTTGCTTACTGGTGGCAACAACCAAAAAAAAAAAAAAAATCCAAAGGCTGTTACAGTTACATCAGCCCAATCATTCAGACGTACCGCCCGGTAAGTACAAATTACCTACGGAGGATGGATGCAGGAGTAATATTCAATTGCAAAGGTGGATCAGCGGGAGATTCTCTCCTCTAATTATTAAGGGAAAAGGAGTCAAAAGAAACTCACTAACTCAGGACCCCTTTGGATCAACATTGGCTATACAGTAGTAAATTTTAGCTGCTAACTATCAGTTTATGGGATCCAAACATGGCCTTAGCGTGGCATTGGTTGCGCAACTAATGAAAAAAAAAAAAGCTGAGCTGAAAGCATGTACGGGACAGCGCCATGTGTGCCGTACATATAATACGGTGGCGGTGGCGGTGTGTGGTGAACTGATGAACTGTGAACTGGCGGTGGGCGATCGATGGATCCACCCATCACCGATGCATGACCGTGATCCGCCCAACCACCGGGCGACGACCGCAACGCCAACGGCAGCGCTCTTCTTGGCATCGCTGGAGGCCGGGCTGGGAGCTGAACCTGAACGTGCCCCGGTAACATGCACGCGTCGTGTCCTGTTGTTGCCCGTGCGATCGATCGAGTCGCTAGCTAGCGTGGGGCTAGCGGTAAGTGCGAGCACGCACAGGACAAACACAATGGGCACGCACCCGGCATCGCATCATGCTGCTGACTGCTGTGCATCCCATCTTTATTTGTTCCCTACTAAATGCCTGGTGGTGTGATAACAGGAGCGAATCAATCACGGATTAGTTTATGATGATGATAGCGTCAATTTCCTCCCTCCCTCTCTCTCTCCCCTTTCGTCGGAACACGTATATGGCATCTATGCATGATCTATCTCACAGTGGAAACAGGTTTATCAAAACAAGCTGTGGCCTGGGCGGCTACAACGATCAGTGTTCCTAGGTGAATTTTGTAACGAATAATTAGTAATAAACACAAAAAAATGGGGTAACATTTCGAAAAAAACAGGTGAAAAACTAGCTAGCTTGAACGCTTGCAAAGAAGTTTTTTAAAAAGTATATGTAGAGTGGAGACACTGTTATAAAAAATACAGCCTGTTTGGGGAAATGAAAGGGAGATGTCAATAGTTACAAGCTACAAAATTCTTGCTTTGAATTATTCTGAGGTTATTTAAGGTAGCCCAAGGTAAGCGAGAGTGTGAGACGTACGAAAGCAAGCACATGCAACGTAGAAAAACTGTTTAGAAAAAAAAATTGCGGTATATATGTACGGTGGTTACAAACGACGGAAATCTTGGTTAGAATAGTTTGGAGATTAAAAGGAAGGCACCCCCGGTAGTCTAAGCTAGTGTGAGATGAAAGCAGGAGGCACATGGCTGGGATCGGAGTTGAAAGACGACAAGGGCGTCCCAAATTTATGGTTATATAGATGGATCGCCCGCCAATCGCTAGCGTCTGGACTCTGGACGTATGATAATCAACCATAAACAAACAAATAAACAAAGGGCGCAGTGGATCAACCCCCCTAGCTAGCGGCCTCGACCTATACTAGTCGACTAGTCGTAACACCGATCAGGTTGACGCCACCAGGGGGTGCATGATACAACCACGCTTGGAGTTATTATTATTAAATATTAATCAACACTTGGTGCCTGTAACATACTACTAGTGCTAGTGATGGGTCAGCAGTGAGGCGAGTCATGTGCGTGTGTGTGCGCGATCGATCCACCGGTGCGACGACGTACGGTTCCCCCACCGGCCGGACGACGTCGTCGACGCAGCTAGCGGATGCATGTGGCTGCAAGCTCACCTGCTGAGGCCGCTGGGCCTCGATCGCCGTCGGTTGCCCGGTCGCTACCTGCCGCTGCCGCTGCTCATGCACCGGCGTGTGCGTGCACAAGGGTGCCACTGCTCACCATGTTTGGTCAGTCAGCGCACAGGCATGCATGCGCAACACCACTTATGCTGTAGTCCAATTCAATTATTCGAAAGAGAGCTGGCATGCATCATCTCATCTCATGTGCATCGATGGCCTTCACTATAGTATCCTACACGACACCATCGTCGTCGCTACTATGCAATTATGCATAGTGCGTAGTAGTACCACTGTACCAGTGATGGTGATTGTCTGGCTGACGAGGTTACATTGACCTAGCCTCTGAGCCTGCAGATAGCTCGTCAATTCCTGCTGGCCTCGGGCTAACGACGACCGAGTCTGAATTGAAGCTGCAGACGCGTGCAATGGGTACGTACGTACATACGTTACCGTACCCGGTCACGACGTGATTCACAATTACTGCAGTGGGGTTAACTTCGTAAGGCTGGAGGAGTACTACTGTAATAATTGACTGGCCTGCGGTCACTGAATCTTCTTGTTTGTTGACAAGCGACAGTAAGACTGACCGTGTCGTCCTAGGTAATAACATGACTGCATGCAGATGCAGCCTGCAGGCGACTGGTTCCCCCCGGCCCCTTTCACTTTCACCCAACCCAACCGGCCAGGTCGTCGTTGTAGCACTCCGTCAAAACGATTTTTCTCCCTTGTCAGACGTTGAGGTAGTATTGTACCATTTGGGGACTACTGATGAACCTGTCTTTAAGTTACTGGATTGATCGATTCTTCTCCATCCAAGTTCCGACCCCATGTGTGTGAGTGAGTGCATAGCATGCAATGCGCGTTTTGCAGACATCCAGTTTCAATCCTTCCTTCTTCCTGTGTGCAAGGTCCACGGGTTTACAGGCAACACAGCCACAGACAAGTCCGGCATGTTTGGCTGGCTATTTTTTTTTCTGAGAGAAAAATATTATTTTAAGATCGAAAAGAAGTGTTGGGATATTAATATATTCCTCTTTCTAAAAAAAGAACGAAAAACAGTGTTGACTTTGCATAGCTCAAGCGAACAGACCTCGTCTGAGGATCTTCATGTTCATGAGTTGTAACCATGCACGCACGTCATGGGCATCACTTTTGTCCGTCTCTTTTTTAATTTATTTCTCTTTTACTTGTTGCAAGGACGATGATGATGCACGTCGTGTATTCCTCCCTTTATTGTTTCTTGCCTTTAAGTATATGGGTTAGGTTTTCTTGAGGGGCGAACCTGATCTAGATTTTCAATGGTATGCCTTGACTGGACAGATTTCTAACGATACAGCTCAGGTACATACTTTCTTCTTTTGGGAGGTTTCTAGATTCCTACGGTGTGCGGTTGCTTCTTGTCCATCAATAAATAAACAGATGAGAAATTCATAGAGGGTAGGAGAAAAATTAATAAAGTCAAGTATTTAGCTATTAGCTACTTATTATTTGTATATAAGAAACTCAATCCCAATATAATAATGATCACTTATTTATATATAAAACTTTTTTAACTATAAAGTTATTGATTGTATAGAGAAATACAACTTTGTACTGTATAGATCATTCCGATATCTGAGATTGTTTGAAAAAGTTTTAATTTTTATTTTTTAGAATTCAAGAATTTTATGTAAAATTTAAGCTGATCAATTACAAAGTTTTAAATCAAATTGAGGTCTAATAAGTTTATACAAATATTTTTAGAGGTAGGCAATTTAAGAATGCCGCTTCTGTTTGGTTTTTAGAGGCGGGCATTAGGATCACAACTCTTGTTAATCACTTTCAGACTAAAGTGTCTTAAAAATAAAAAGTCCACCTCTGTTAATCTATTAAAAAAGATGAGCTTTCTAAGGCATTCGCTTTGTGAATAGTCAATTAACAAATATGATCTCTTTAGGATACCCTTTTTCTGTAAATGGTTAATAGATGCAGGTGTTTGCTTTAAGACCAGTTTGCCATTGGCAGAAACAGTTCCTAAAAATACTGGCCAATATTATTTTGGGAGGTTATTTTCTAAATTCCTTGTTGATAGTGGTGTATGCTATTCCTTCCACTTAAAATTACTAGAAGCTAAAAGCATTTCTTTGGGACAGAGGACTTTGGCCAACAACTATACAAAACATAATACAACAATGATCATATTAGATGTATAATTTCAAAAAAGAACCTTAGTTATGATTATGACTATGTTTCGATATCTGTCGACGCCTTTTTGTAAATAAAATAATAAATATAACAAAACAAGATGACACAATTTTAAACCACCGACTGGTAGCTGGTTGGGCAGGACTCTGTTTTCCAAAACGGAAGCCAAGCGGTGCTTCCCAAAACACGCGCGTATGGACGGTGAGGTCGTCGTCGATACCCAACTTTCAATATTATCTCACAAATTTGACAAATTTAACAGCTTGGCCAAATATTATCTCACAAATATTTTAAAACTACTTGAGCCATGATTGAACACTTATTGCAAAAATAAAATGCTGCTATTCCAACTACCTGCATCTAGACACCCCCTCATCCACACCGCACGTTGCCGGGCGGTATCTTTGCATCTTCCCCTTTGGCCTTTGCCCTTTTGGGCGGGATCAGCTGCTTTATCTAGCTGTGTCTGTCCCTTCGTTGCATTGCTTCCATGATCCACACACCTCTTTCCCATTCCGTCCTGAATCATATATATATATATATATATATCGCCGGCTCTCTCTCGCTGCAGACGGGCCCGCCCGACGCGGCCGACAGCCGTACTACATACAGAGTACAGACACATGCGTTTATGCTCTAGGCTAGCGTGAACGAGTGGTGGAGTAGGACTGCACGGGTCACGACTCAGGATTGCCACGAAGAAGGAATGGGATGAACTGGAGACCGGCCGGAACGGGAACGAAGACGAAGCCGTGGGTAGAGTGTACACGGAGACACAAGCACACAGCTCAGACCAGGGGAGCAAGCAAATAAACGCGGTCGGCATCACGTGACAGTGCCACTACTGCATGATGCCACCCATGTCATGTGCCGCTCGTCTCGCGACGCGCTCCTTGCTCGTGTTCACAAATAAACCGACCGACCGACTCGATCTGGAGGGCGATAGTGGCATGCAGTCCATCTCCACGCACGCACACGCACAGCTAACCGGTC